>CAJHZI010000513.1:1885000-2127500 GCA_905160935.1 Enchytraeus crypticus
GTTCGATATCAGTTTGGACGTCGATAGATCAAATTAATTTGATGTTGTTGTCCCTATTGTCATTAATTTGGTAGACTTACGACCCGTTCAATAAGTTACTCCTCACCTAGTCTTACTTTGACCTGTGCAAGATAAATTTAAAGCAACCAGACACATGTGTATGAAGAAATATCATATGTTAATGACGATTTATCACATGTGTAAGACGATGTATCACACGTGTATGACGGTGTATCACATGTGTATGACGATGTATCACATGTGTATGAGATGTATCACATGTGTATGACGAAATATCACATGTGTATAACGAAGTATCACATGTGTATGACGAGGTATCACATGTGTATGAGATGTGTCACATGTGTATGAGGATGTATCACATGTGCATGAGGATGTATCACATGTGTATGACGAGGTATCACATGTGTATGACGAAGTATCACATGTGTATGAGATGTATCACATGTGTATGAGATGTATCACATGTGTATGACGAGGTATCACATGTGTATGAGGATGTGTCACATGTGTATGAGATGTGTCACATGTGTATGACGAGGTATCACATGTGTATGACGAGGTATCACATGTGTATGACGAGGTATCACATGTGTATGAGGATGTATCACATGTGTATGAGGATGTATCACATGTGTATGAGGATGTATCACATGTGTATGACGATGTATTACATGTGTATGACGATGTATCACAAGTGTATCACGATGTATTACAAGTGTATCACGATGTATCACAAGTGTATCACGATGTATCACAAGTGTATCACGATGTATCACAAGTGTATCACGATGTATCACAAGTGTTTGGTTCCACAATTTTTCAATGATGACGTTAGCACTGTAATTGTTGTTGTGATATGTCATTTGGAGATTTAAAAAACCAAAGAGTCACGTATCTAATAGTATACTAGCACGTAGTGGGTAAATAGACGTTAAACTTGGCTTATCATGAAACTTTAGTGTAAAACAAACGAGTAATCTGGGGTATTTTATGATGCTCTTATACAATTTTAGAGGCCTATTCTTGAGTAGAACTGCAGCAATAATGCTACTAGAATAAAGTAATGGCTCTTAGTATTGACTACGATATATGTAATGGAAATGTATGCACAGGCCCTATCGTCTTACGTTGTTCTTGATAATTTGCTCATCATGTTGAAGCTGCAATCATAGAATTCTTATTAACATTCATAATGGTACAAAAGCAAATGCTCTTAATTATGTCTTTAATATATTTTTGAATTCTATGAATTAAAATGCACAATGCATCGGATCAGTTAACCGTTATGTCATGGAATCTTCGTGGTAGTGGTGCTTCAGTAACTCACTTAATGAGGGTATTAAAATTCTACAATATACAGATAGTATTCTTCTTCTTCTTTTCTCTGCGTGACGTCACTTTGTGGACACCAGAGCAGCCTCTTTTACCTCTCTCTCCACTGATACCGGTCCTGGGCAAGATCATACACATCACCCTTTGCTACATATAGTTTTAGCCCATATTCTAACCTACGTAACTTTAAATTTATACATTGAATATATTTCACCAGATGTCTGCACTATACAACTTCAGTGCAATGTTACTGTAAATTCTAAATTTCTTTTTATTAAAGTTATTAATTTTTTATTAATAAAATAATAATTATAATAACAGTAATAATAATTATTATTATAATTAATAATAATTATAATATAAATTACTTTTTTAAAATTAGAATTATTATATAAATTTTTCTGTCAAATTACTTATCTTAGTTTTCTCGCAAGATGTCACAAATTAACAGTACGACACAATATTATTCCACGGATGTTGAACAGTGTACATGCAAATGCTGTATGTAAACTTCATAAAAGCTACATTATTGTTGTATATAAATACTGCATTACTGTTGTATATAAATACTGCATTACTGTTGTATATAAATACTGCATTACCGTTGTATATAAATGCTGCATTACGGTTGTATATAAGTACTGCATTACTGTTGTATATAAATGCTGCATTACTGTTCTATATAAATGATGCATTAATGTTGTATATAACTGCAACATTACAGTTGCATATAAATGCTACATTACTGTTGCATATAAATGCTGCATTATTGTAGTATATAAATGCTGCATTACTGTTATATATAAATACTGCATTACTGTTGTATATAAATGCTGCATTGCTGTTCAACATAAATGCTAGATTACTGTTTTATACAAATACTGCATTACTGTTGTATATAAACGCTACATTACAGTTGTATATAAAAATGCTGCATTACTGCTGTATATAAATGTTTTTCTATACAACAAGATTGATATGTAGTATTACTGCATATCTAGATTTAATTAGAATGTAAATTTATAGCAAACATAAAGAGTTAGGTTTATAGCTAACTTAAAGAAATAGCTACAAAGCTACTCGTAGTGATGGCTTTAAGACTAATTTAAAGAGAATTATTTCTTAAGAGCTGGACTGAGAATTATTACTGGATACGAATCGCCGGCTTGCATTAGTCACTTGCTAGAACTCAAGTTTAATCCATATGTTTGGGTAATAAAGTGCTAAATAGCATTTAGCTTCTAAAGTAAAGCAACCAGTTTGAGATTGCTTTTAAACTGTAATCAAGGTCTACAGGTCATTACTGAAACTGCTTCTTAACTTTTACAAATTTCAAAAGCGATACAACTTCACTCAAATGCCAAATGTTTAATAACTTGCACCGATAATGCCAAAAGTGAATAAAATGTACGACGTTTCAAAGCTAAAATCACTACTTCTTTAAGAAATGAATTACCTCGTAACGCTTCGGAACATTTAGCTTTAAAAGAAGCTTCGTTATTAACAAAAAGGATTACCAGCGACCGACAGCCGGAAACAAAACTAACAATTTCAGGAGTAATAGGACGTAGATATAAGTGTTAGCATGAATGCAGCAGTTACCAATCCATGCACATATTAAAATTCCTGCACGTTGTTATACTATCGCAAGGTTGAGATTCCACAATGGAGCAGCCAGGATTCAATATTGGGGGGGGGGGGAACTATAATCTTTCGGGCTCTTTGGAGGAGGCACACACTTTATAGTAGGTAAGCACTAATATTTTCGACATAAAAGTTTTTACAAGTCACTTTGGGTGGAGCACATGACCCATTCTGCCCCCCCCCCTCGCTACGCCACAGCCAATGAGGTTAAGTTGACAGAAATATTGCTGGAAAAGAAAGAGAAGAATTAGCTAACAATTATCTTAACCAGATAAAAATTTAATGAATGCAATAACGGTTTCATATAAAACATGGCATTCAATTTCCATTCTTCCATTCTGCTGAATTACACGTACAAAACAAACAGTAACTAGTAGATCTAATTTGATACAAAAGAAATTTTTTTTAGGTACATGTAGATCTAATAATATACACAAAACAAATGGTTGATAGATAGAATGATAAGTTGAAAAGATCGTCTATTCAAACGTGTTTGTAAAGTATAAAAAAAATTTAATTTAAAAAAAAACATATTTTAATATAAAGCTTTTAAAAAATTTTCAATAATAGTGCTACCGAAAGTCTGCTGAGATGCTTCAAGAATTCCCACTAGAATCTAACAGGGATTTTTAAATTCTTCGGAAATAATGTTGAAGTTAATTCGTTTTTCAAGGAAAATTATGGTCAATATTCTAGACCAGTAATGAAAGTTCATTTCACAAAGCTATCCAAAACAATTATTCAGAGTAAATCAAAACTTGTTTAATATTAACAACTGACCACCTACAAGAAATGATGCGTCACGTTCCATTTTAATCATCATCATCATCTTCCCTTAAATCCCAGTCCAACCAGGGTCGGGACACGAACAAATTTTCTCCAATATCAATTCGTTTAAGTTTTTGTAGCAGTTTCTGGAGCCTAGGCGCTCACCAATCGAATGCTCTTTCTGACGTTGGTTTGCATTTAGTTTTTATGTTGCCTTCTATGACACGTGCATATCTACACGGTTGGTCTATTCTTCAAGCAACCCAGACACAACACGGGGAAAACATGGACACAACACGCTCCATTCCAATAATTCTAAAATAATTACTGCAAAGAATTTTCTGTATAATTTTGATTGTATTCTAAACGCCCTCGACTCGGCTAAAGCACAGCAAAACTTTTACCATAGCAGAAGTATTAAATATTAGCACAACAAGTTCTATACAAAAAAATCTCAAGTCGCTTTCTTTCTAATGGAGTCCTTCAAGTTAACAACATTCTCGTCTATCAGTAATGATATTATGTCTATTTGTATAATAACGACGTCTCTGCCACCATCATTAGACAAAAAACAGACGTTAAACCTCAAACAGTAACAGGGAAGTCTCAAACAATACACTGCATGCTAGATCAGCTGATCCAACTCAAAGCTGGCAAATATAACTTCAGATAGCTGAACCATTAGAAATCCAGAAAGTATTTAAATGACAATAGACAAAATAACGAAACAAAACCATGAGCTTTAACACAACGCGCATTACTTTCTTATCGCAACAACGAATCGTTCACTGTAAACAAAGATGAGCAATACATTGCTTAGCGTCTTTATTGAGAGCTTTGGCCTTGGGTTCAAGATTAAAGAATCTGTATAATGAGACTACAACAACACGGACACTGAAATAAAGTTTCATGTAGAATACAGTTACACTGAGCTATGACACGCGTGCTAGATATAAAATCAAAGTTATAATCGTAAGAGATCTGATATTTTGCAGTATTCTGAATCAAATTCAAGGCTGCAAGCATGTAACTCACCGACTTTCATTCAACTATTACTTATGTTTTTGACAATAGTCGTAAATGCTGCTATATAAAACATACAATACACAACTACTCGCTCATTTTAGAGATCTGCTGAATATAATACGGTATAATTGATACAGTTTTATGAGTTCTCTATTGACCAATATGCATCCACTACTCATTCACCTTTCCTTTTTGCACTATTTTGAACCTTACTTTTGCTCATCAGCTGGGATTTGATGCAATAGTGCTCGATACTGTTAATATCAAAAGCATCATGAACGAAAGTTGCATTCTAATTGTTGTTATTTTATGTTAGAACAAGAAATATAATCTAAGTCTTAAGTGTCCCGGACACAACTTGGGAAACTAATTCTGCCTGTCTAATTTCTAAATTGACTTCTCAAAACAATTAATATTAAATAATTTATCTTTTAATCAAGAAATAATTTTATAATTTATAATTAATTTCTAGACCGTCTCAGAAAATACCCCTTGTGGTATACTAAGGACGTTAAACTAAGCTTTCATATAATTTACTTAATAGTCAATTATTTAAAATTCCAGCAAAATGTTAAACATACCTTTTTACATCGATGCTGAGATCAATAATTACCAATAATTAATTAATAGATCAATAATTAAAAGATCAGTAATTATTGAAATCAATTACTAGATCAATAATTATAATAACTGATGTTGAGACACTAAGAAAAAGATTCAGACTTTACAGCAAAATCGAGCGCCAGTTGCATATTTAACAAAAACAATCGAATAAATGAAAATCTCTCTGACACGGATTTACTTACAGTACAGTATACCCTATGAAATGAGATGTTAAATAAATAAAGTTAAAAAACAGGCAAAATTTTCAACACACATTATCTATGAAGTACAAAGGCAAACTCAATTTATAATTTATATCTAAATTATAAACCACTACACTTTGTAGAAATATTAAAATCCGTGGCCTTTAAATTTTACTAACAATATCCCTAAGTTTAGAGAGTAATTTGTATGAGAGTATATATATATATATATATATATATATATATATATATAATACTTCCGTAACAAAATACATAACTGTGCATAATCACTTTCTGACTACAATTTATTATACATATATGTCTAACTTATTACATCTTACTCTTCTTAAACAGACAGCAATTTCAACTCATGAGGCATCAAATTCTGTATGTTTGATGCCTAAAATGAATACAATTATACCTGAAACTATCTATGAGTTGATGAAATTCAAATAAAGTGAATATTTAAATTAAAAAAACACATAACAGTTCATCATTAACAGTCAGTACAGTAACAGTAAGTATTACAAGTGAAATGAACGTAGGAAGATTCTTTATACCAGGCAGTTTTTCAATAAACACTCTCTGCATAGTAGTTTATAAACACTAATTCACACTACATAGAAAGTTAAAAAAAAGTACAAGTGCGAGTAGAAAGCATCACACACTGCAAATATATCTAAGTGAGCCTTCTAGAAAACAACAAAAACACAGCAACATGCAAGTCACTACAATCAGGTTTATAAAGTTTATCAATCTAAGCAGATCACGAGAGCATTCGTTGATTTGCCTTATTAGAAGTAAAAATTATGAGGTTCATTGATGCCTCCTTAATCATCATTCACGCAGCAAAAATTAGCATCTAACTGGTATCTAATTCAATAGAAAGAATTTGACAAAGCTATTCTCTAGTGCAAATACTAAATAACTGATACCTTAATAGGAAGAGTCTTTAAACACAGTAAGCTTTCTACACAAACCCAACAACAAGAGCAACTTTCAGAACACAATTTAATCTAGCGTAGCGCTAAGTTAAACTTTATCGTCCTGCAGACCGTCAAAAGCAGTAATTATTTTAACCAGAACCAGATGATTCAGCAAGTTAACTTTGTGTTTTAGATGAGATACAATTTAAAATACCAGAGCAACCAGAGGTTAAATTGTGCTCAAAAACTTGCCTAACTCCTCCACTCTACCCTAAGTGGCCATCGACATTGCCCTCTTTCCAGCCATACCTCCCTGTGAAGCCTTCTTCTCCCCCTCTCTCCTCTTTTCCGTACCCACCTCCCCTGCTGCACCCGCAACTGACATGCTACCACCTTGGGAACCCTTCTTACCGCCCGAGGCAAATCTCTGGCGCAAGTGTGCGGCGAATGAGTCGCCCGAAGTGTTGCGGGATTTCCCGGTCTGGTCAGCCCCTGATGGGCGGCGTTTCCGGTCGAGCTCAGCCGGGTCTCTGACAACGATGACAGGGCACAGGGCGTGACCCACGACGTAGTCTGAGACTGACCCGAGGAAGGTTCTCTGGACCTTACCCAGAGCCCGTGTGCCAGTGATGATCAGCGCAGCCTGCTCCTGCTCGGCTATGGCACATATGGTTTCACCAGGTCTGCCGGCTACAGTACGCAACTCACCGGGCACCTGCCACAGTGAATGAACACGACTTGGTAAGTCTACTGGCAGATAACTTAACATTACTTGGCAATTTTAGAATTTACCATTATTTAGCAATGCTGAGTCTGGGCCACTGAAGTAAAGACTATTGTTAATGCATGTGTGGAAGAGGCCTAGTCAATCAGTACCTGAGGAATGTAAAGTGGAACAGTCTTAGAAATCACACTTTTCAGAGTAAAGGCTGGAATAAGATGGCTGGATGGACTAAGATAGATGAAGGCAAAACCTTTCAGAAGAAGCCAAGCGTTGGTAGATGGGGGCATCAAACAATGATGCCTCCATCATTGCAATGAAAGAGGCATCATTTAATGATGGAGACATCCTTATAAATAAATATATCATCATATCAAAATATAAATGTCATTAATGATAAATTATTTAATTATAAGAAATTAATTTAGGAATAAGGCAGTCAGAAGCTTCCCAAGTTGTGTCTGAGACACTTCAGACTTGATGCCTCCATTTTTTCTATCATTACAACAGATTTTATACAAAATAGTTACACATGAGCTTACACATACAATATCAAGAAATACTGTATGTACACTGATTCTACAGCATATGCAGTTACAAGAAGTAACATTAAGATTAAAGAATAAATGATATCTTCAATTCTTAAAGTCATATGACAATCAAACGAGAGAATTAACGCAAGGCATTTGGCATTGACCAATCTCAAAGATCAGTCAATCAGACAGCGACCCTAGATTACTTACTGTATGCTTTAGCTTTGTTGTAAATCAAACAATCAATGAATTTTTTTTTTATATTTAAAGAATTAAAACTGGTCTCCTAAGACCAACCATTAATTTTGTCCTGACAGTCTAAAAGTATTCTTAACTAAAGATAATGCAATGATTACGTTTAGGTTGCACAACGTAAATAATTTCAACTTCTTTATGAAGCCGTTTTAAAGTATATATTACTTATTTTAGGTTTCTCTGTTCTAGTCTAGTGACTAAATAATTGAACTAGTTCGAAGGGCTTAGTCCGATTCAGCCTGCGGATACAATGTTGTTGGTTAAGCAGTTGAAGGGCTTGCGGATTGATGTGATGACTGAGTTGGTCTTGATGTCTTGTTGCCGAGTTTCTTATTTCTTCTACTACCAGGGGTATTTTCAGATCACAATGAATATCTTTATTTCTGAAGTACCAAGGAGCATTTACAATGTTTCTTAACACCTTATTCTGGAACGTCTGGATAATCTTAGTATTAGATGATCTGGTACAGCCCCAAATTTGACATCCATATAGCCAGAATAAACAATGAATGAAACACAAGGCATGACAGCGGGCCTACCTGTTTAGCAGTGAGTAATTCCTTCATCTTGGTCTCCAGAGCTCTGGTCTTTGCATCATCAGGCTGCCACATGGTTGCTAGACCTGTAGGGGAGGCCTGGCTGTCTCCTAGCAAACAAACAAATAATCTGTGCGACTATGCAGTAGTATTGTGACACTCAAATCCACAAGCCAAGACAAACAACAAATTTATTTAAAACTACATATTGGGACAGAGCCACAGCTTTTACAAAAAAGCTGATGTTAACGTCTGTTTCCTCACTCGAAAGTGATGTCAGTGACAGGTGAGCCCAGGATTTGAACCCAGCACGTACTGATCTGCGGTTGAATATCTTGTACAACGAATTGACTAGTTGGCTGAATCGATAGAAAGCTTTCCTGACAAAAAGTAGGCCATCGGATTGATTCCCAGCTGGAATGTCTCTGAGAGTATCCCTTGTGATACAGAAAAGGACATTAAATTGAGCTATATGGCTTGTGAAGAATTCACAGGCTGAATCCCACTGAAGAACTAGGCCCAAAGAAGCCCGGATAGGTGGACGATTCACCATATTATCTGACATGAAGCTAGGCAGCTATGAGGTGTAAGCTGGATATACGAGACCAGCATTTCAATTTTTTCGGACACAAAATGATCTCAGGACTGCTACTAGCCACTTGAGATTATAGACAGCAATTTACTCATCTTCAAACAAGATTGAGCACCTCACCAACAATGACACCCATCAACAGTGATGATGTTACGAGAAAGTTTCTTGCTTAAAAATCTTGAATACTTAGACCAACCAATAGTGTCAATCCTGTAACGGTCGCAGACACAACTTGGCATTGTGAAGCCTGTTATTATGTGTATTTTGTCGTATAGTGTTTATTTTACTGTTTATAATTTTTTAAATATAGAGAAGCCCTTGCATGACATTCACTATTAATATTACATCTGGTATTATTCATGTAGCGGACTATCTAACTGAAGATGATTATTTTAAGCAGGTGATTTAGACAATTATTGAATATGCAATAAGGTAATGGAGCATGAGGTAATTGATTATGTTATGGTATTGCCTGTCTAAATCCAGAAAATAGAGAGTTTTGGTATATGATACGCTATCAAATATCGAATATGATTTGAAATCAATATATAAATCTCATTTGCAATAGATATATCGCACCAAATTTAGCAATTTAAACCGGTTAACCTCAAAGCCAACAATGAGAAAATCCTTCTCCTCAGCCTGTAGCATATAAATCTATCATAAGTAGTGTAGTAGTGTCTAGTCAATATGTACCCATGCAGATTGTTTCACACTGCGAGATATGACTAACTAGTTTCATTTTTAAGATTCAACATTTGAGAATTAAGAAAGCAATCTTTTGAAAGTTTCCTGCAGACTAGGCACCTGCTGACGTGTCCGAGTAAAATCATAATAAGCACCTAATGTGGGTTTGTACAATTCAAGGGCATAAAATTTTCATTCTTAGACATATACACGCAAGTTACAGTATTGTGACCAAAACAGGAAATGGGAGTAAAAAACCTACGGATGTACAGAAAGACCATGTACCGAAAATGAGCCAGATTTACCAGCAAGAGATTGAAAGCAACTCACGTGTTTTATTCAGATTCAGCTCATGTAGTTCTATACAATGAACCAGCACCACTTTATTGCCTGGACGATGAACTTTATCCAGATAAACTGCATACCAAAACATAAAAATCTAAATGTAACAAATGTACCTGCTCAAGGAATTGCCTTGTTCTTTATCACTTGTCTATTTTAAGAAGTTTTTAGATTTATCAAAATTTCACTACCATATATCATACACAATGCAGCAAAGAGATTAATGTACAAGAATACAACACCCTGGCTATATTCCTAACCACTAAATTCCAGATTTTGAACACAAGATCCATAGATTAACGTATCATAGACTACACTAAACACTTAAATTTGGCTAACATCCATTTTACCACTAGAGAAAAATGAATAAAGAATTTTTTAAATAGACATCATTAGCAATGGCATACTGATCAGTAAAATAATTTGAGAGTAAAGCAATTATCAAGAAGCTAAATGAAACCTTGTTTCAGGCTTCATTACTCTTCAGATCAATTCTCAGAATCAATACTTACATCTGAGAGTAGACTCAGCAAGCTGTGTATGATCAATGGCTATAATAACGTTCTGCATCATGATTGTCCTCTATTCCCTTCACGACTGACCTGGGCACATCGACTTTTAAATCTCTGAAACCATTGTATAAGTTAAGCATTATTTCACAATTCAAATCATAAGAGACAAATTGTCGCAAATATACAAAAATTGATTCTGCTTTCGAGAAAATGTCTCTTTTGGACACGATCTGTTCTGAATACGATGTAACAACATATGAATATCTAACAATGATTCATTCGAACCACATTATAACACGGTTTCTGTCTAAAGATTTTAGAATATTACAGGTAAATAATATAGACAACTAGCGATAAAAAAAATATCATACACTGTTCAATATAAATTATACATTTTAATAAATAGTATTTAACAGACTGCGTAGAATTCGTAGAGCTTCTTATGAAGTAATGTAACATAAATAAAAAATATCCTATTTTTTCTAAATCATTCGGATAAAAATTTTCCAATCGAAATGTAAATAAAAACACCGGAAGTACTAAATTGACTGCATCTAAATGGAATCTTAAATAAATATTTGATCACCTTTTTATTATTTATGCTAACTACATATTATTTACTAATTTATTACAGGTTAGTCCAATTATTTATTATTCTTTGTAAATGATTGATTTAACTCTAAGCACCATTTACATAAGATGTTAGTATTTAATTCAGCTATTTTTCTACAAATGCATTATTATGGGATATTTGAGGTATTATAGGTAGGCTTTCACAAAGATATAGAACGGGTCCACAGTATGTAACTTTCTAACCAGCACTCCAGATAGAACTGCTTAACGACCTACGATCAGAATCTGTCATTTAAATTACCTGATTCTATAACTGACGAGCAAAGCTATTGAGTCAACTATATAACTTAGTAAGTTACAATATGCATGGTTTTAATCAAGGCATAACTATGTTAAAATCAATATGCAATAACTATATGGCTGATGTTATATTCCTGCAGGAATACTGGTTGACTCCTGATCAGTTAAATAATTTTAATTATTTCAATGATAAATATGTGGTGTACAGTTCTTCGCCAATGGAAAACACTTTGAAGAATAGTATTTTACGTGGTCGTCCTTTTAAAGGTTTGGCCGTTCTGTTAGACTTTATATTATGTAGCTTATTTAATTCAGTATCTGTTTTTGCATGTGAGGATCGTTATATGCTTGTGGCATTAGATCAGTTATTATTAGTTAATATGTATCTTCCTACTTGTAAAACGGCAGTGGAGCGTGACGAGTTGGAGTTAACGTTCAGTAGGTTAGAGTCCGATATAGCAGGAATTAACTATAGCTATGCAATAATAGGGGGTGACATGAATTGCAATTGGTTGAAGACGAATACTCAATCCACAATTATTAATGCTAGATTTAATAGCCTAGGCTTTGAGTTGTGTAATGCACATCTTGAGACTCCTAGTGAAGTTATGTATACTTTCGACGTGGAGAAGCGCAATGCTTATTCATACATTGATCATTTTCTTGTCAGTAATGTTAATATGAGATTTGTTACTATTAATGATTTTGACAATCTGTCTGATCACTTTCCAGTTCTATTGAACCTCAGGCGTGAAGCTATTGTGCCATGTATTGTTAATAATTTACCAGCAGTGAATGACATTAGCACTTCCACTCCGAATGTTAAACTCAATCTAGATTGGGTCAATTCTAATAAAGCAGAATACTATAAAATGACACGAGAAGAATGTTACCCGTTATTCTTGTTACTAAATGAAACTGATATTAACCGGTTTTATGATAGTAGACCTGAGTTATTTGATCAATCATCTATTAATAACGTTTACAATGAAGTTGTTACCGTATTATACAATGCTTCTATGAAAACTATTAAAAACAGAGATAAGAAAGGGGTCAAAAAATTTTGGTGGAACAGTTCTTTGACTGAGGTTAAGGGTTATTCCGCTAAACGGTTTAGTGAGTGGGAAAAAGCTGGGAGGCCCAATGAAGGGCCTTTATATGATGCTAAGCAGAAAGCTCATAAGGATTACAAGAAAGCTGTCAATCTTTCTAAAATCAATTCAACTAAAATAATATCTGATAAATTACAACAACAGCTTTTAGAAACGAATGTCAATAATTTTTGGAAATGCTGGAAGGGTCATTTTAAAAATAATAATACTTTCAATAGAATAAAGGTTGATGGCTTTCAAAATAATCGTGACATTGCTAACCACATAGCAATAATTTCAAATCTGCTTGTACACCAAACTCTGAAATATTTCATAATAAATTTAAAGAGACATACGAAAAACAAAAATTGGTATATACTTCCGAAGCAAATGATGTTGTTATCGATGTAAGATCCTTGGGAAATGCTATTAATTGTCTTGAGTTAAATAAAGCTGCAGGTAGTGATGGTCTGATGATCGAACATTTGTTGTATGCCCATGAATCTGTGTTGATAATAATTAAAACGCTCTTCAATATAATGCTTCGCACTGGACTGGTTCCCGACGCTTTTGGTATCGGTAGAACTACACCTATACCAAAATTCAAAGGGTGTAAAAGGGTCGTCTCAGCTGATGATTTTAGAGGATCACTATATGCCCCGTCATCTCCAAAGTTTTTGAACATAGTATAAAAAAGTTCATTCAATTACCAACTTCAAGTGGGCAGTTTGGTTTCAAAGATAAGGTTGGATGTATTAATGCAATACATGCCGTAAGAAAGGTCATAAAGTATTTCAATGTCAAGCTTAGTACTGTCAATGTCAATTGGCGTAAAGCA
Source organism: Enchytraeus crypticus (assembly GCA_905160935.1). Classification (NCBI taxonomy): domain Eukaryota; kingdom Metazoa; phylum Annelida; class Clitellata; order Enchytraeida; family Enchytraeidae; genus Enchytraeus; species Enchytraeus crypticus. The sequence goes on from CAJHZI010000513.1 coordinate 1,898,507, forward strand.
TTTGACAAATGTAATGTTTATGGCATATTACATATGCTTCAATGTAGAAAAGTAAATGCATGTATCATTAATACTCTTGAAAATTGGTTCAGCAAAAATAGTACAACTGTAAATTGGGCTGATTCTGTATCGGATTGTGTCCAACTGCTATCGGGAGTTAAACAAGGTGGGGTTCTTTCACCTTCTTTGTTTGCCCTTTTTGTTGACACAGTTTTAGACAAATTAGAAGCTTCTAAATTAGGTTGTTTCATAAATTATAACTGTTATAATAGTTTTATGTATGCAGATGATCTTATTTTATTGAGTATCTCTGTCACTGATCTTCAGAAATTATTTAATATTTGTGACATGGCTTTTACAGAGTTAGATTTACCAATAAATGTATCGAAATGTCACTGTATGCGCATCGGTCCTAGGCACAATTTTCAGTGCAAGCCATTTCAAATTAGAGATACTTGTATTAATTGGGTGGATAGTAGCAAGTATTTGGGAATAAATATTTTAAGAGCTAAATCTTTTAAATGTGATTGGAAAGACAGTAAATGTAAATTTTATACTTCAGTAAACACTATACTGGGGAGACTTGGAACAAAGGTGCATATTGATGTTTTATTAAAATTAATATTCGCTCAGGCGGTGCCGATCTTACTCTATGGCATTGCGCCCTCCGATTTGTCCTCTTCTGAATTAAAAGACTACGTATGTGTATAACAGTATTTTCTTTAAAACATTTAAATCTTATGATAAAAATGTTGTACTGAATTGTCAATGGTATTGTGGTTTCTGGCCATTTGAAATATTATTTGATTTTCATAGGTATAACTTTTTGAGTAAATTAATTGCCTGTAATCAGTTAAATGATAAAATAGAAGTAGACAATTCTGACTATTTGGATTACAAAGTTTTAAAAAATAAATATGCACTCCAGACAAAAGATTCACCAGCTGTGACTCGGTTTAGGTTTTGGTCATATTTTGAAAGTCTAGTTTTAAATACTGAATAGGTAAATTTTGGTTTAAACAATTATCTATTTAGTAAGAATTTTAGTTTTGTTTAGTTTTATTTGTGATGATAAGGTATATCTTATGTTGTATCTGTAGGTGATACTTGTTTGTTTTTTGTTTTCGTTTTTGTTTACTGCCATGACTTTGGTGAAATAAAGATTATATATATATATATATATATAGCTCTTTTTATGCGTAGACCCAGTGTATTGATAGGCACTGTCATGCATTGCAACTAAAAGTTTCATCCATAATAGAAAGTCGACCCTTAAGTGAACTTATAACTCTCACGAGCTGCTGATAGATCAATATAGATCAGCTGTTCGATTAATAGATCAGCTGCTCGATCAATAGATCAATTATCGATCAACTGATCAGCTGTTCGATCAATTGATCAGTTGTAAAATCATTTTATCAGTTGTTCGATCAATTTATCAGATGTTCGATCAAGTGATAAGCTGTTAGATCAATAGATCAGCTCTTCGATCATTTGATAAGCTGTTAGATCAATTATTCAGCTGTAGCTTAATGGCATTTAAGTTCTTGATAGTCCACAGAATTGTTATGTTCAACTTAACTTACTTAACTTAAATATACTGCTTCAGGAAGTCCTGAAGACTTGTAACAGCAGTCTATAGTTTAGGCCTATAGGCCGGGCCTACTTTTTAGTTTTATGTTGTCGAAACTCTGATCGTTGCTATAGATAGCAAACCGGGCTCTAAAGTAAGGGATCGACCTACAACGTTCTGTAGTTGCGGACCTACGGTTAAATGACAACCATCTAAAAGCTATTAAAATGTACAAATTAAAGAAATATAAAAATTAATTTAAAAACTTAAAACTGACAACGAAATCAAGTAGTGAGAGTCTTCAGTTGAAACGTTAGCACAATTAAAGTATTGCTTCCAATTGATACAGTAGATATCAGTTACATGTAATTTCAGTTAATACAATGAAATCAATATACTCGTATGCACATGTATAGAGTCTTTGAATTATAATTAATTATAATTTTAAACATTCTATTTCTAGCCCAGATAATGCAAACTTATCATTAAAACAATTCAAAAGAGTTCATCTGCTACGTAATATATCAATAAATGATTCTTCAATTAATAACATTTTTCAATTGATAAAATTCTCAAAAATGTTAATATTCAAATTATTAATGAATGAATATATTTATTTGCAGGAAAATCACAATGGCCATACATGCCCGAAGGTAGTGACGTAGGCCAATCAAGACTACAATTATTTTAAGAACAACTGATAAGAATAATTGATGACATTTTCTAAATAGGCATTCTGTAGAAAGCATATAGGCCTACACTGCGAATACGCCCATTAGATACATCAGTATGGCAGTATGGCAGAATGTACAGAACGCCCTCTGGTGCCCAATGGGAGGTGACACAATTCAAACAGAGTAATTAAATTAGAGAAATTCATAAATGTCGAAGATTCTACAGGAGAACAATTTACAGAATGTATTGCTATAGCTGGCCTCAAGCAATTCTGAAAACTCAACTGTTCGTGTTGTCATATAAAATGGTACTGTTGGTAATTTACTTTTAGCGATTTACAGGCAACTGTAAAATAAAATCAATGCCATATAGGCCCAGAAGCACATGTAGATGTCGATGGTTCTGAATGCCATTTTATATTTTTATACCCCCATATATAGACAACTGAGCAGTTAGGTTTAACACTGTATCGTTAACTCGATCCTTCGCAGCAATGCAAGCTTCTGTCATTATGTCAGTGGTCTAGAAATTCATAAAAGTTCTTTGAGTTATTCAGTTTTTAACGTATTTCGCACTTGTTCATTTATATTTATATTTATTCTATTTTTTCGCACTTGATCGTTGATACATCATTTCGCTGCTGACTGCATTGGCTGCGTGTTGTTGAAACGAGAGATTCTTTCGATTAACTGTGAAATTAGGCCGACTGGTTGGTTCTACTCTGCCGACAATAGTCATATTGAGTTATAAGTCAATTTATAAAACCTTATACTTTTCTGAGACGTTTTGAAGAGATTTTAATATTGCTTTCCAAATTAAGTTCACTTTGATTCAAGATTTTTAGTGATGTATGGCATAGTATTTTATTTGATTTTGTGACGATGCATAGCTAGGCATCAAATCGCATCATATAGTATCGAACTGCATCGCATCACATTGTATTGCATCGTATCGTATCGTATCTTATTGTGTCATATCACATTATATCATATTACATGTATTTCATATAGTATCGTATCATATCATATCGCATCGTTTCTTATCGTTTCTTATCGTTTCTTATCGTTTCTTATCGTTTCTTATCGTTTCTCATCGTTTCTTATCGTTTCGCATTGTTTTGCATCGCATCTCATCGCAGCGTGTCGCAACGTATCGCATTGTATGTATTGTATTATATTAAATAATTTTCATTGTAGTGCCCTACTGCACGTACGCCCCACCTCAACAGGTGACTACAGGATTGAACGTGCTGAAGAAGAAGCGTATGAAGCTGTTTAGGAAGCATCAAAAGCTGGCGAGAGTGGATTTCAATATTTTAGAGCGGAGATAAGTGGAATTTAAATACTTGCAAGTCTTTTTATCTTTTTTATCAGATTCTTAGGAACAGGAGCAACTGTCACAGTAGTACACAGATCTTTACTCTATGTCACAGTAGCGCACAGATCTTTACTCTATGACATAGTAGCACACAGATCTTACTCTATATCATAATAGCATACAGATCTTTACTCTATGTTACAGTAGCACACAGATCTTTACTCTATGACATAGTAGCACACAGATCTTTACTCTATGTCACAGTAGTACACAGATCTTTACTCTATGTCACAGTAGCACACAGATCTTTACTCTGTGTCATAGTAGCACCCAGATCTTTACTCTATGACATAGTAGCACATAGATCTTTATGTCACAGTAGCACACAGATCTTTACTCTATGTCACAGTAGCACACAGATCTTTACTCTGTCTATTATTATTATTATTATTATTTATTAATTTTTTTATTTTATTTATTTATTTTATTTTTTTATTTTTTTTATTTTACCCCGGTGTAAAGAACCTGGGGTTTGATAAAAACGATTCAAGCAATACGTGCTGAATCGCCGCCGGGCTACTCGAGGTCATCAAACAGCTTAAAAGAATTATTGAAGCAGACTGCATTAAATCTTTGCAAAGTCATGGAAAGCCTTTGCCAAAGAAAAGAAGTCTCTCGCTTATAGCCGGTTTGCTCTGAAATAAGTCTGCCTATGCCATTAATAAAGTCAGCTCCTTCGGGATTCATCGGGCCCATGGTTTCAATGGCCACCGGAACAACTTCATATCCTAAGGACAGATCACGGTATTTATCCAACTTCCTAGAGACGGCATGAACAGCAGCTCCACCGGCTGTGACTGAAGTGAAAATATTATTATTATTATTATTATTATAAAAGAGACTTTATTTAATTAAAAGTTTTTTTTTAAAAAGCGATTAAAATAATTCCTCTGCACTCTGGGAAGCCGCTTTAGCCAAAGTGCCACTGAAGCAGACTGCATTGAATCGCTGGAGAGCAATAGACAGTCGCTGCCTCAGAAAAGATTTTTCGCGCTTATTATTATTATAAAAGAAGCAATTAAAATAATTCCTCTACACTCTGGGAAGCCGCATTAGCCAAAGTGCCACTGAAACAGACTGCATTGAATCGCTGGATAGCAATAGACAGTCGCTGCCAAAGAAAAGCTTTTTCGCGCTTATCACCAGTAATGGCGCTGGTCCTCCTGCCTATTTCGTCAATAAAGCCTGATGCGACATAGTTGACGTGGCCCAGGGTCTCAAAGGCAATAGGCATGAAGATATAGCTGCTAGATATTTCGGCATACTTCAGAGTTTTCCTATTAGCCGCACCCTCTGCAGCAGCACCAGCAGCAGCGCAAGATAGGCCAAGATTGCTTACTGAGAAAGTGTCCGTAACGGTGACGTCCCAGCTAACACACTTGCCCTCTGCCCATGGAATTTGTGAGACACCGTCCGGACGCTTCCCATCAGTGCGGATCAACCCCAAGGGCTCTTTAACGGCTGGGATATTCGCTCGACCCAGGGCGCGCCAGATCAAATCGTTTAGGAACTGACGTCTTGTGAATCTGCCGGCACTACGCTTGCACGACAGGCCGTGAATGCCTAACGCATTGACTGAGACACCACAAATGCAGTTGTGTGGCTCACATAAGGTGGTGCCCAGACGGAGACCGGCCGCGACTCTGACAGCTTCATCGTCCAGACGGAGGCCACATAATGCGATTGGTAAAGCTTTGATCCAGTCTCCACTATGGGGGGCCGACACACCGAGCAGCCGCGCCTTTTCTTGTGGCAATAGCGGCTTCGCAAGGAGTTCCGTGTGCAAAGCGGTAGTGACCTTTGAGTCCCAAGCCTTCATGCTCTTATTATTATTATTATTATTATTACTACTACTACTATTATATTACTATCATCATCTTTCTTCATGGAACGCTTTTACCAATTACCACGTTATGCTTGTTTGGCAAAGCATAAGAATGAGACACATTTATGACAAACAGTTTTAGTGTGCTTAACATCAAGCTTCAGCAACTCACTGCTTGGACATACGACGACTCTACACATGTAAAGTCTAGCTACCTTTTAAATATCACTTCAGAAATATCTGTTTAGTACATTCTAGTACTGAGAAAGTATACATATCTCATGTGTCAGGAACGTCATATTATACAAATAATAAGGCTGCGAAAACAATTAAATTAATCTTTAACTTTCGATTAACTTAATCATTAGCGATTAACTATTGTAAATTTGATCGATTAATTGAAGGTCTTTTTATGCTTAAATTGGCATAACCGAAAGAAATTTTCGGGAGCATAAAGTAAACAAAATTGGTCAAAAAAGCCAAAGTCGTTGGCACATCTAACACATACGACAGTACTAATAGTCAAACAATGAAAGTGCTACAGTCATCATTGTCATTACTGAGTTATATTAGCAATCAAAACACCATCGACAATTAGAGTGCTACCGTCATCAGTGACAACGTCGAGCACGATGCAACCAATGTATAGCAATGTATAATCTAAGAGCAGAAACAAAAAGGTTCAAAACGGTTCACATTCACTATCCAAAAAATCAGTTCAATTACAAGGAATTATAGGAAAGTAAGTTTACTCGATGGTATTAATTGTCATCATGGACAGCTGACGAAAAAGATTTCGAAAAGATACAGGTAAAGAACGACCTGATATAAACTGAGTAAACTCCAAAAAAGTTAAATAATATAGCTTATTTCCATTAGTGATATAGACATTTATAGTAATTTCGCCTATATTATCACCGAAGCTGTAAAATACAGAAATAACTGTAATAATTTTTGTACAGTATTGTCGAAAATGTAATTGTTTCATAAAATATTTTAGCACTAATTTATGCGTAAACTTTTAAAATAGCCGTCAGCTTATAACTATTAAAACATCGAATATTGAATAACGAAATATTACAATTCCAAGGACAATCATTCATTGCTCTCTTGCATTAATTGCAATACATTCTGCAATTTCCTCCTTTCGGCTTCAGAAATGCGGCCAATGGGATTAATTGAGAGTTGAGGAGAGACTATTATTATAAAATTTACTTACAGGAATATTGACAATTTATTAAATCTGAATTATTGGCACTTTGTCCTACACTATTTGCATCTTTATTTATTTATAGAATTTATGGTCTTAGAAGATTACGTTTTAAATTAGAGACCTTTAGCTAGAATACTGACGACAAGAGCTCGCCACTCCAGTGTAGGGAGAACTCTTCGTAGAAGCTCTATTTAGGGTCCTGGTGTTCAGTCAGCTCTTCCCTCACTCTCTAACCTTCTTTCTTAATTTAACGCTTCGAGCGTTCATTCGCAGTAATTGTTTGCACCCGTACACCCACACACACAGTGTGGCAGTCCTGTAATCAATCAATCGATGATCGATTTATTTCACTGTACTTTGCAAAGTAAATTAGTTCTGATAATAGAATCGCTTTCTAGTGCTAGTCTAACCGATAGGATACCTTAATTAAGCTGAAAATCGCAGATTCGATTTCAATTTGACCTTTGTTATCATTTATTAAAACCTGTCATCATTAGCGACGGCATAGTCTGATATTAAAGATTTTATCGTCTTTAACCACAGAGAAGGATAGCACAGCAATGATAATTAATGCAGTGTAAAGCGGAAATGGGACTACCGGAAGTCGGTTGAGCTTGTTCCACAGTCACTGATCCAGTCGATTCCTAAGAACTCACTGAACGACTTCTAGACGAGCAAACGGCACATCTCTGCCAGTCACGAGGCATCAAAAGATTGTACCGAACAAATAGATTACGCCATAGAAGGAAGTTTGAGCAGTAGAGGCAGTAGAAAGGGTAGACAAACTTATTCTTTGAGGTAAAGGTTTTAATAATAACACTCTGCGAAATAAAAAAAGGTATTAACTGTCGAGAAATATCGATATAGCTGATTAGAGTATTTGATTGACTTTTGTTCTCTATAGGGACATCAAAAGTGCTTTGCAATCAAATGGATTAACTAATGCTTAAATATTCCTGACAAAGAATCGTTGCCAAATTCTATCACGAGTTAAGATCATAATTTTCTCAAAATCGAGCATGTTTTGCACAATCTTCTTCCCTCTGATGGTTTATCTTCTACTTACAGCGGCGTGTGGAGCATTTTCTGTCGCTGGTTCCAGATTTGATTCCAGAACAAACCGGTTTAATTCAGGTAGGTTAATATATGATAAGTTAAGCTGTTTAATTTTATGATTACTCAAAGTTAAATTCAGTGAGAAATTTAAATATGTAATTAATCCGAGGTGAAAATCAACTCACGCTGGAATTTTCAAAGTATTATATTTTTGTAACGTTTCGTCAAATTCAACCAATAATTGAAGGGGTTACACACTTAAGAGTTCATTTGCACACTATTTCAATGTTTATGTTAAAAGCAAAATAAATTACGAATAGCAGCAAATGTCGAAACATGCATTTATTTATTATAAGTTGTGTCAATTTTTAAAATATACAGAAATTGTAAATTATTTTCAAAATTTACTAAAATTCTCGCATTTGTCATATACATACAGCTTTTTGTTCCTAATATTAGAATGAGCTTTAAAGTTGTTATAGCACCAGCATTAGTATTTATTTCAGACGTAAAACAGTCCATAGTTCTTTACAAAATGTAAAGAACTATGGACTTAAGAATTGATTAGGCGCCCTATATAACTGAGATAAAGGGCATATTGTTGTGAAGGGATTATTCGTATATAAAAACAATATATATATATATATATATATATATATAAATAATTAGATAATTATATAATAATATAATTAGACAATAAGGAGAGTGCTACTGTCATTCATGACAACATTGAGCACTATGGTGACAAATCCAGGCCTGTGACCAAAATTAAGGTCCGATCATTCCTGATTAGATATCACAAATTATATATTAGGGCCTACACGCAGTACAAGTCTCTAAAATCATTTGACAGTTTAGCTTTTTAGCCATTTACCTATCCAATGTGTTTGTTCACGATTTACTCACTGATCGGTTTACTCCTTATTTGAATCGATCAGATTATAAATTTCCTCGAAGTCGCTGAGTAAAATTCTACGATATCTACATATATCCTTTCTCTCTATCATCTAAACTTTTAAAAGCTCACCTTTGATGGTCATGAAATAATTAGAATGTTATATAAAGACTCTTATTAAGTTTTTTTAAAAATATGTCTACATGTGTTTATTGTTTTCTATATTGATATTTGTATATGTCTAAGTTCTCTGCGGTATGTCATATTTCATATAATAAGCAATGAATAATTTCTATATATAATGTATATATATATATATATATATATATATATATACATTATATATATATATATACATACATACATACACACATACATACACGTATGTATATATATATATATATATATATAGACACACACACATATATATATGCAGTATATATACAGTATATATATATATATATATATATATATATATATATATATATATATTAATGAAATTCAAGATGTTAAAGGCGGTCGTTAAAAATAATTGACTTGCAGTAATTGCATAAATTTTTGAAAAGTTAAAATGGCAAATATTCGCTTTAAGCATACAGATATGACGCTATTTTTTCGGTACACTTGGCAGTGCACTGAGGAAGAAGACTCTCTATTCAATGCTTACACGCGTATCTTTTAAATTGATTATACTATAATATTGGCAATATATCGCAATGTTAACTTCACGAATCACACCGAGAACATTAAGTTTGTTGCGGTGCACTAATTAATTTCTTTCCATATCCACCCACCTCTCGTACAGTTCCTTGTCCTTGTATCCAGGTCCACCGCTAGTCCACGGCTACTCCTGGAATTGACCTACGAACTTCTGAGTGTGAGATTGGATCTCAAGACCTCCTTTATCATTCGTTGTAAGCAATAACTGAGAAGTATTAATTTCCCTGATTTAATAAGTGCAGTATATTACTAGCAGTATGTGCAATACTTCTAGACTGGAATGAGCGTTGTATGAGGAGAGGGTGGGGTGTGGGGGAGTACCCCCACTTTGATTTAGATCTGAGAGAAATGTAACCAGATATGTGCAATATTTCCTTTAAAAATTAGTTTTAGCTGCGGTCTGTTTACTATATCCCCTCCTCTTTAAACTTCTAAATCCCCTGTTGCATCTGTAAATGAACTGTAAATAGAAATTATCTGCTAGTTTTTGTTTTTCATTGTATTTAGGCATACAATCTTGTCTACTTGTAGAGGTGGCACTGGGGGCTTATAGTTGAAGAACTAACAATGTGCGACGCTATATAAAGCCAAAATTTAAGACAAAAACCAAAGTTCTATCAAATTTAGTTGAACGTCAGTTTCCTGTACAGCATTGGTGGCTGGAACTGGGTTTTGAACCGTACACCTGTTTACACTCAGTCGGATAACTTACCGATATACCTTATGCTACAGGCCATAATGAAATATGACTAAAAAGAAAATATTTACAGAAGAATTTATTGCTCATACCTGGTGACTGCAGCTGACACTCAAGGTTTATGATCGTTCAACTCAACACGTTGATGGGGAGAGGAATAGCGCATGTAGTAGAGCATTCGCGTTAAAAAGAAAGCTAAGCAACGTCGAGATCGTTAGTAATTAGATGGACGACCACCACGGATGACCGAGTGATGACACCTTTGATTAAAAAAGCCCTGGAAGTTTGAAGGGTTTTAAGGCCGTTGGAAGCCAACGTAAGGTGTTGGAATGTTTTCTTAAATCCGCGCTAGCTCCAGTTGCGCTGTCAAAAGGTGCCGAGTAATGATAATGATAGAATGAAGGAGGCAGTATCGTAAACTATAAAAACAGCAACTAACAAAAGAAACTTTGTAAACACGTACGTTGTGTCATGCGTGAATCACTAACGAAGAACATAATATATTATCTTATATCATAGATATCGTAATGAAGAGGAAAGCGGAAGATAGAGAAGAGTAGAGGCGTTATATACCATGGACCTTCCAGTAGACATTGCACTACGAGAAAGATCGAGATCGTAATGAAGAATTAGTGTAACAATTAGATCAACTAGATCAAGCTGCTCCTAATATGAGCGGGGGAGTAAGAAAGCAATAATAATTGTGATTTGAGCCGCGTTGTTGAGCTGTGAGCGCTGTTCAATCTGTTACACTGCGGGTATCTCTGCTCTCTACAGTCTCACATTATTCTCTCTACAGGAGAAATTGCTTATGAGTAGCAATATTTATAAGGTTACTCACAGAATATATAGGTTCCTTAATAACAATAGTTTATGTAACCCTCCGGATTAAGTCTCTATATTATATATACATACATATATATATCTCACTGTCTCCCTCTCTCTCTCCCTATGTCTCTGTGTCTCTGTCTCTCTATCTCTCTCTATCTCTGTCTCTGCCTCTCTCGCTCTCTGTTTCCCCCTCTCTCTCTTTCTCTCTCTCTCTTAGTGTACTTCTACTGGCAGGTCCATGGTAAATAACGCCTCCACGCTTATCTGTCTTTCGTTTTCTTGACGGCTATGTAGATTGAAAAAGTGGACATGGTTGTCTGGGAGGAGGCAATTATAATTTAAATATCATGCACGAATCAAAAACGTTAATGCTTTATATATAGTACAGAGTGCACACTGAAACACAAACCGTTTGCGCTTGTATAGTTTCGCGACTCCTTAATGAAAAGCAAAAAATCATTGGAGCCTTCGAAGTGCTATTTCTATCAATGCAGTCATTGAAAATTGCACAAATATATATAAATATAGTATACACCTACAATACTGGCTGGAGCCAGTGGCGAAGTCGGTAAGATACTCGACCATGGATCAGTATGTGCGGGGTTCAAATCCTGGGCTCGCCCCTCACTGACATCGCTTTCGAGTGAGGAAACTGACGTTAACCTTTGCTATACCAGCTTTTACATGTATAGTTTTTGTTTACATGTATTCAATGTACTTATATATATATACTGTGTGTGTGTGTGTGTGTGTGTATATATATATATATATATATATATATATATATATATATATATATATATATATATATATATATATTATACATGTATGTATATGTGTATACATGTATATACATGTATGTGTGTATACTGCATATACATGTATATATATATATATATATATATATATATATATATATATATATATATATATATATATACATGTATATATATAATTGCAAACGGCATCTGTTGGCCCAAATCTGAAGAATTTGTAAGGGGGTGTGTCTGTAGTTGAGATATTTGAGTGCTTGAATTTACAATATCCTTTTTGAAATGATTTAAATAAAATTGGCTGTAAGTGTAAGTAAAGTCTTACGAAATCAAGCAAAATTTCATTGTCATTTATATGTTGTTCCCCCAATCTCTTCAATTTTAAGTATTCTGTTCATTTTCATTTACAATCTATCATTAATTTCATGGAGTCTAACAGGATTTATCATTCATGCATCCAATAATTTTCCATATCCGCCGCATTGGCAATTTGTAAAGTTATCAACTATTTCTTTCTCACTGTCACTTCATAACGCCCAGTATTAGGTTGATTTTATAGTCAATAGCATTTGTGTTATTTCAGTAAAGATTTTATTTTGAATTCAACTAGCGCCCTTAGACTTAACAATCCAACAAAATTTCCCGTCGATATATCCCGGAATTCAGTCAATTACGGACTTCCTGTTCTGACTCGTAGGCTGAAGAACTCCCTGCTATCGATGTAATGACTGGAGTGATCATGATCATATCTCCAGATATCGATCTGGGAGATCAATGATCCGAACAAGAATCGAATCCTAATCGACTGCTCCGGACTGGAATACTAAATCAGCTTCCTACAATATCAGCACAAGAGTCGCCATAAAAAGATATCAGTGAGGAATATTATAGTCTAGACCAACATTTATTGTCATGGACTTCTTTCTCTCCCTCTCCCTCTCTACATATGTATGTATATATGTATATATATATATATATATATATATATATATATATATATATATATATATATATATATACATATATACATATACATGTATATATATATTATATATATACTGTATATATATAAAGGTGTACATGTAAATATATATGTAGATATATGTATATATCTACATATATCTACATATGTATATATATATACATATAGACCCACGCATATGTGGAAATGAAGAGGAAGGCGGAAGACAGAGAAGAGTGGAGGCGCTATGTACCATGAACCTGCCAGTAGCCAGTGCACTAAGAGAGAGAGATGTATATACATCATGTATATATACATTATGTATATATGTATATATACATTATATATATATATATATATATATATATATATATATAATTTATAGGCATATATATAGGCCTATATATATATATCATATATATATATATATCAGTGCATACGTATATAAATATAATGTAATTAATGTGAAATTATCAGTATGAATTCTCATATAACCCTTTAATGTGCCCAATAAAAAGTACACTTTGCCTTCGTCAGTTATTGAATTTGCACAATGGACTGGGTTCTTAATTAACGTACATTTTGTCTGATGCCATGCCATGTAAGTGAAAATTGGTGACTACTGATTTTCTAACTATTCTGGAATTTACTTATTCAACTTTGTTTCCTGTTATCATTTATTTTTGCTCTTTCATACCTTTTGCTACTTGATTTTTGCTTTTTTTAACATGCGCCGTTTAGTTACGACCTATCTTATATCTGCCACTGATTTGCAGCTCATTAAAATCTACCAGTGATTTTTGATTCACTGGGTTTTCAGAATTGATTTGCAGCCCATCTTACCTTCTACTTGGGACTTTAACGTTTCTCACGCTTTTCCCTCATCCATATTAAACTCTACTACTTAGATCACAACTACGTTTGGAATTTTTATAGCTTTTCTGCTACATATAACACAGCATTTCATCATTCTTCGTCTCACTCATTAGTTCAAGACTGGAAGCGATTGACTGATCGTTGACTGATTTAATTGATTGATTAGTTTGATGAGACTATTGCATCATACCTAATTAACCTTCTGTAGCGGATTTGAACTTTTTACTCCCACTGGAGGAGATACAAGCTGGTGATCCGCTATAAGACTTGTGGCTTTTCATCACGCCATGGTAACGCGGCTGATATAGCGCCAATTTATTCCTTCCTTCTTTCATTCTTCTGTTTGTTTCGTTATTACTTCCCACATTTTTACATTACATAAGAAATCAGTAGAAAGTTTATTTTGTAGTTTTCTATAATCGATACATATATAATCTAGAGAGAGTTGGTACAGATAGACTGTAGATAAATGCATTAATAAATAGGAAGAAGAGTTGGATAGGACACATTCTAAGGGGGAGGGGGGGACTATTAAAATAGGTCATTGAAGGCAGAATGGAAGGAAATAGAGGCAGAGGTAGGCCGAGATGATTTAAAGATCCTCTGATATAGGGACATAAAGAGGAAAGCGGAAGACCGAGAAGAGTGGAGGCGTTATATACAATGGACCTGCCAGTAGGCAGTGCACTAAGATATATATATATATATAATAGAACATATATCGTCAAAAAGTTAAAGCTCGTCAACGTAGGTTTCCTGCTCCATAGCATGTCAAGGATCGGGAGAATACAGATTCGAATTCTAAACCTACAGATCAGCTGTCGAACAATTTGCCATTAAGGCGTGGATAATGCAAACCTTTTGTGAATGAATTTATTGTCTGATCGATGGATTTCTCTTATTTGAAGCTTGAAGGTGAATACACGCCTTGAATCTGCAAATGTGGTAGATAAAGAGAATTATTTTTAAGAGAGTGAGTAAGAGAGAGAGAGTGCGAGAATGAGTGAGTGAGTGCGTGAGTGAGTGAGTGAGTGAGTGAGTGAGTGAGTGAGTGAGTGAGTGAGTGAGTGAGTGAGTGAGTGAGTGAGTGAGTGAGTGAGTGAGTGAGTGAGTGCATGAGTGAGAGAGAGAGAGAGAGAGAAAGAGAATGAGAATGAGATAAAGTCAAACTAAGGGCTTGAGATAGAGAGAGGAAGAGGAATAGAGAAGAGACAGGAGGGGAGAAAGAGGAAAAACAAAAAAGGAAATTCTGAAAGAGATATTAATGTAGGAAGTTTCGCACTCAACAGAAGACTCTACCTATAACTTGGTAGTTGATTAATTGATTATCATGGTCAGCTGGATAAAGATTTGAACCTGACATAAATAGTAAATGTATCAAATAGCTTGAATTATAGGCTGTATAATTAATTACGAAATATTATAATAACTATGTTTAAAGAAAAACAATTTGTTTGATATTTTTGTCTTTTATATTTAGCTATAAGATATTCCTGCCACTAGATAGCTCCGTATAATTGAGGCTCAATTACATATGACTTCTTAACAATTATAAAAATTTAATTATATTCAACTTTCAAAATATTATATTTAGTTAGTATTTATTATAGTTTGGAGTTAATTGTATATTACATTAATTATAGGCCCCAATGTTACATCAAAATTACATTGATAATTGTATGTTACATTAGTTATAGTATTTATAAAAGTATTTCAATACCTTGCAAAGCATTAATTAAAAAAACCTAGTATGAATGAAATCTATACTTTTATATTTTCAACAGATAAATCTGTCGTTAGCTCGTTAAGGCATGGTGATGACTCGAGAGTCAACTTTGTCTCCGCAAAGTTCAACCCAGTTCCGTGGAGTGAACGGCCGCGACGAGAAACAGCTGGTGGAGAAAAGATTGCTGGTGAACTAAAACACCAGCAACAACAACAACAACAACAACAAATCAGACAACGACAACAACAAATCATACAACAACAACGACAGTATATTGAAAACGACGAGAACAGACTGGGACAGCAGCAGAGTAATCGACAACTGGTACAATCAGCAAAAGAAAACAAACAGCTGCAGCAGCGTGTTTCACCCGCACAACAGCTGCAGCAACATAGCAACCAGCAGCAACAGCAACAACTGTCTTTGTCGCAGAAAGTTCTGTCTGAAAAACAACAACAACATCAAGGACTCCATCTTGATAGAAATGGAATGCCATCAAATGTACAGGAGAAAGCAGAAGACAAGATTCTTCCACGCGAAGTTATATTAAAGAATTACAACCCACAACTACATTTAATCTCTATTGATGGCAACAGAGATAAAGAAGCCGGAACTGATAATGACACCAGTAAAGATATCAATGGTGTGAGTACTTATGGAAACAAACCTTCTTCTAGCCCTAAGAGTTCTGGTGAGAGAATAAAGAAAATGCTTGATGAAGGACCTGAAGACAAAACTGAGATCAAGTCCGTGAGACGTTTTGGGAAGGATAAAGAGAACAGTGCAGGTACATCAATAGGTCAAGACAAACATCTGGTTACATCTCAGGCGACATCATCAGAAGAGCTAGCAATGAAATCTAGAAGTCCAAGAACCAAATCAGAACTAGTAAAAGAAAAGTCAACTGGTTCTGAGACTCATAACGATCCATCTCCTTCAGAGTCGAAGGCCAAGGTCAGAGTTGCAAGAGAAGTTGACTTATTACCTGATGACATCATACGACTGACCAGAATGGACCTACTGATGGGCAGAGGCAGCTCAAAGATGGCTGCTCATCAGAAGGTCACTGACTTCACTGATATCTCTAGCCCAGAAACTAGGTTAGATAATAGTGAACTTGTCAACAAACTTCGAGACGCTATTCTTACTGGAAGAGTTTACTTTAAAAAAGTTGGACAAGAAAAAGACTCGGGTACGAAAGCGAGCAGCGGCGGTTTAAATGAAGCTGGGAACAACAGGAAAGTCAAGAATGGCGCATCAACTGGAAGACGCACAACGAGGGCAAGACAGATCTTTGATCTGATTGGTGGGAGATTCGCTGCGGCTGTTAGAAACTACGGCAAGTTAGTCAATTTGGAGAAAAACGCTGCCACAGGAGTTAACAGTGAAGAAGGTGAGGTTTTGAAGGAAAGGCAGATTCCAGAATATTCCTCTGAACAAGATCTAACTCATAGGAGTAACACAGTGGAAGAGAGGAAGAGGCAGTATCCGTATATTTCACCAGATGATATAAATGAAGTGAAGAGAATGCCGCTGAGAGCCTGGGGCTCTAGAATCGACTCCTCTAGGGTTCCCGGAGGTAAGAGGGGCTGCACGGTGTCAGACGAGGCGGACTGCCGCCCTCGAAGGGTGTATAAGACTGACAACGGCGTAGATCCCATGCTGCTCATGGTGGGCATCGGCAAATGAACAGCGACACCTATAGACGTGTACGCTTTTGGTATTTTGTGATTGCATTAAACGATGGGCCTGTTTTGTAGGCCTAGGCTGATAGGCCTGTTTGATAGGCCTATGCACATAGACCCGTTTGTTAAGACTATGTTGATTGATCTGTTTTGATAGTCCTGTGCAGATATGCCAGTTTGATAGGCCTGTGCTGATAGGCCGCTTGATAGTTCTATGCTAATAGGGATGTTTGATAAGCCTATGTTGATAGGCCTGAGCTGATAGATAGGCCTATGTGTTTTTAGGTCTATGTTAATAGGTCTGTGTGGCAATTCTACAGCATTCGTGTTGATTGGGAAGATAAATGAATTCTGATACAATTCTACTCTTATTATTCCTTAGCCCTAGTCTATCTATATACATGTGTTTATTCTAAATGATTATTGTTTATTGTCACCAACGAAAACTCTTTCAGCAGAATCACGGCCGAACTCGGTCTTCTAGACTACTTCACAAAGAGAGTTGAATAATCATAAAAGAAAAAATAGGCCAAAGCTTAAAATTTACCATATGAAGTCGTAACCAAGGTACGTACGGAATTTGGCATCAGACACAGAAACACATAGAAAGCATATAACCATTGTAACCTCTACATTTTCTCTGCTTATTGACATCCCAAACGGTTCTCTGAATCTCAGGTAATTTAATTTTGAGAAAACAATTCATCTGATAAAGCGGCTCTGTAACAAGACAAATGACATTGTTTCACGGGTTTTAATTGACGAGGATAGTCATGTATAAGAATGCGACAAGCTTCGTTGGCTAAATTACCGTTGTCAAACTGAACAGAATTGAGTCGATTCGATCACTTGATGCTTCAGCGAGCCTAATAACGACTTCAGGAAAAGAAATTGCCGAAGTGAAACAATTGGAATCAAAATTTTACCATTCCATTTAAGTGAACCAATTTAAACATTTAGAACTTGAGTATAAAGCGTCCATGTAGAGAACTTCAATTAGCCTACTTTGAGATCTAATTAATATCTGTTTAATTATTAATTTTATCCATTACGCGTTTGATAATGCTCTGGACTTAAAGACATTGTGTCATAACGATATGATTAAATTTCGTATTTCGTGGATTTATCAACCATCTGCTGACCAGGTAGAGTTTGTTTTCACTGAAATCAATTCTATGCAATTGGTAGATCATAGCAAGTTTAATTTCATAGCAGAAAATTACTTCTTGAAGCTCCATCTGACGAATAGATCTCATACAAATAATACAATTATGTTACTGACTGGCACACAGCCACTATAGTCCCATACGTTCGTCAACAAAGTTAATCGAGACTTTAGAGGCAGCTTCGAGCTCCCGTCTTGAAGGGAAGCCTTTGAGGCTTCTGACCTTGTCGTTAATCCCACACCCACAGCAGGGCACAGAGCCATCTTGTGAGTGAAGTAAAAATTACTATCTGTTACAGGTAAACCCATTAGAACCGATGACTAAATCCAATAACAAAATATATTTCGCTGCCATCTGGCGATTAATAGGATTTCTTAATAGTATATTTTAAAAAATTAAATTTTTGGCGAATGGGAATTAATGGAGACCGCAATTATAAATGAATGACAACAGCAGAGGCGACATCTTTTGAGTGTGACAGACTCAGCGAGTAAATAAGCCGCCAAAAAGGGCAGAAATTTGTCAAGTAAAAACTAATTCTTGGTTTTATTTGTGAGCTTATAGATATAAAATACTCTTGTACTGCTAGTGACACTCCTGTTAAAGCAAAATCATCGACATTTTTACTTTGCAAAAGGAATTATTTAATTTAAATTAAATAATTCTTTTTGCACAATAGCAATAATAGGTAAAGTAAAATATTAATAATAAAGCTAAAAAATACAAAATAATAGTAATAATAATAATAAAAGTAATAAAGGTTCAACGTTCTTCTTCTCGTCCGAAGATGACTTCAGGGTCCTAGAGTAGTGGATAAGTGACAGTTTAGAAGAAAACATGTTTAGGTAGCAATTTTTACGATTATCTACTTCCAGAAATGATATCCATTTATGCAGCTATGAAGTTATTCTGTGTGAGCAAATTGTATTAAACAAACGAGCATAGAAATTTAATGTTGAATATGGAGTTTAATTAATTTTAAATATAATTAATTTAAATGAATTCATTTTCAATTTAACTGTCAATGATTAATACGGAATGCTGGTAAATTAATATATAAATTTCGTAAAGGAGGGGAATAACTCTTTTTGTCGTCTTTAATGACTCATTATTCCCTAATCTATGCAGATTGTCACATAGAACAACCACTTCACACTCTCACCTATCTGCCACCCCAACCTTTAACACCCTTGCGCCGCTGCATCTTTACACCTTCTAACCGCTACTAACTACCCCGCAATTATCACCCTCGTGCCAGCGCGGTAAAGCACCCATATTCACCCATGATGCAGGGAGGATTGTAACAATTAGCATCACCCATGATACAGAGAGGATTATAACAATTAGCATCACCAATGATACAGAGTGGAAATTATTAATATTGAGAAAGAAAGTTCATGGATTATCATTCACTATCGGCCTTCTAAAATTTTACGACATAATTAGAGGAATAATAATATTATTTACAGTTACCGTCCGGCTTTTAGTATGTTAATGTACTGCGTGATATACATGCAGAGTTGCTCGACTGCAGTAACTAAAAAGAGGAATTATAAGTCGCAGTCTGTCTATAGTAGCATTTTGCTATTGGTACCGATGTCATAGTAGTGCTGACGTCATCGTAGTGCTGACGTCATCGTGGATGATAGATCATACAATACACTCACTTTTAAGATAAACTAAAGTCTTTATGCTTCGCCCATGTTGTACTCGAGTGTGGTTGGACCACAGCAGAATAGGGCAACCTCAAACAATCTGCTGCGTGTACGGAAGAGGCGATGAAGGCAGGAGCTGATGATGGCTAGAAGGGGCCCACCTCACCATGAAATATTTCCCCCAGGATTAAATGGCAATTAATCCATCAAACTTAGGAATGGAACGGGAATACTTTTCCCAGACAATAGGCTACATTAGGAATGGCTAAGGCGTAGTCTTTGTGAAGGGATTAACTTGGTGATCTAAGGAATGCTCTTACGGAGAGAGAAAGCAGACTTTGAGTATGATTATGTACCTTGAACCTGCCACTTGGCAGAGCACTGAAGAAGAAGACGTTTTGCCAAGTGAGTTTTGACTATGGTTTAAGTATAATTTTACAAACAGCACTGAACACAAGCGCTACTTAAGTTCTTAAACATGAAGCAATATCACAAACTTATTGTAAAGTACTACAGAAGTTCTCTATAGACTCGTGTTTATGCACAAAGTTTAATAAAATTCTGCAAATGCAAATACCGCCAATTTTCAGGATGTCATAAAGTTTGACATAGCATGAAAGTTGTGCTTACGGCGGCAATTTCGGAAAGAAACTTATAAATAAATCTAACATAAGTAATTCGAGACATTTTAGGAAGCATAGTGACGCTATTATAGCAGCTAAGTGACGAAATATCTTGTTACAATAGATCAATTAATTATGATATTATCTACTAATTATTATTTCTGTGTTCTATTAATTAGAATTATTGAGACTCTTTAGTAATTCTTTCAGTCGCGTAATTTGACGACGGCAACGCAGTTCTCGATGACATTTAGCACTCTCGCTAAAAGCTACGTTATCCGTGTGACTTACTGTTGTCACCCTCTGTCAGTGACGTCACAGTTGTTGCAGGTGTCGACATGGGGGGGGGGGAGAGTAAGAGAGAGAGAGAGAGAGAGAGGGAGAGAGAGAAAGATAGGAGTGAATGATTTATGAGTGAATGTATAAATGAATGAATGAGTGAATGAGTTCAAATTTAGTGCTCGCTTGGCTACTGCCATGCATTAACGGCACGGAAACTTAGCTAAACTAATAATAATAACAACAATTCGAGTGCTACAGTGATCAATGACAACATCGAACACTATTGAGACAAAATCAAGCCAGAGAGCAAAAAGAAGGTCCAATAAAGGTGAAAATTCTAAAATCCAGATAATCAGTGGAAACTTGACTCTAGTTCTGCCCTTCTAAGCTTCTACTTGATTATACCACACACACAGGACATACGATGCACGTAATAGTTTAAATATGTCTCTTAAAGTTCTAACGTTTAGTAAACTCATTCATAGGCCTCAAGCGGTCAATCTAGACCTTCAGTATTTGCGCATTGTCAAAACATTGATTAATGCAAGTTACACAAAAGTGTTCTCATCGTCAGCTATGCACGCAGACCTAGTAATCCTAATTGTTTCATTATAATATCTGCTGTAACCGTCTCAATCGTAAGAAAACTCGACCATTGAATATATTATTATTAACTTGTTAACACTGCATAACTTTAAACCTGGTTAAATCTAATTTAGTTAATTATTCTAGATTCCTAATTTAGGTTAGCCCTGGAATTCTACTTCCTGCCAGTAATCTTTCATTACCTACCAGAAGTAAACTGAAGAGATAATGAAGCTGTAAATTGCTTGCAAAACCAAGATAATTATCTAATTCATCCAGCTATTCACGCCAAATAGATTAATATTGTTAAGATGATCGAGTCTTTAGCCCTTGGGGTAGCATTCCTGATCATCCATTCACTCTACGACTGACACAAATAATTGAGCACTGTATTTTGTGCAAAACATGCATGCTGTCCCTGAATTATCTAAGTATTTAACAAATTTTCATTGGCAACGTTTTCTGAGTGACATGAGAGGGGTATATTGCCTCACATGATTCTTGTACATTTTATTAACAAAAACAGTAAAATATTTCACAGGCTATTTGGGGATATAATATCATCGGATCCTTAATTTAATTCCAGTAGAGCTATCCATACTGATATCTTCAGTACACGACTACTACATCGTCATCATCATCGCCGTCATCAACATCAACATCATCATCAACGTTATCATCATCATTATCATTTCAATTCCAATTTCCAGAGTCCAATTTCCTAAACATATACTGCTGCTATTACTGCAAATATTTTCCCTATCGCCAAGTCAACGGCCGGAAAGGAATTGTCTTATAATACCTATATAACTCGTGTATAAACGAACACTTGTTGATAGTTTACGTGACAACACTAAATAGTAGATGATAAACGGTAATAAGATTACCTTAATCTTTGTGACGGTAGCTCGAGTCGTCTTGAAGAGAAGCCATGTGCTTCTGAACCTTGACGTTAAACACACTAAAACCTACCTAACACTAAATAGTGAGCAATTTTCGACCTGGATATATGGCTTGAGGCAAAGATTGTTAGTTAATACGGCTTATTTAACTGGCAGATATCTGACGACATGTATATTGAATAATATTCATATAAATTCCTGCAGCTTATTTTACTATATTAACTTGAATGCAATATTATAAATGCTGTGCTAAAATTCTCTTTCAGAAATATATTAGGATCACTAAATTTAATAATTGACCTGGGCTTTAAACACAGGCCACTTTCATACGAGACGACAGCCTTTAATCCTTACACTACAACCCCACTTAATTGAAGAACTATTATTAGTAGTAGTTATTGCCTGTCAATTTATTGCAGCATTTAATTTCAAATTACACATTTCTGGAGACTGCGGAGTGTGGAGAGTAAAAACTACAACACGTCCTCTATTTAAATATTGCATTTTTCATAGACGCGGTATTGCAGAAAAATTGTTGGAGAAGATTCGTAAGAATGAGTCTTAAAAAATCTAATGTTAACGTCAGTTTCCTCACTCGAAAGTGATGTCAGTGACGGAAAAAGAATTAGCCTTAGCTTACATTTATTTTTACATAACTGGGATGTAAGGCTGGATCAGGAATAAATACTGATAGCTAATCTAATAAATGCCGGTATACATTATAATTAATTAGCGTTAAAATTATACTGAAGACAGAATGAATACGAAAACTGTAGCCTAATCAAACATAACGTTTTGAGTTAATAACTTGTAAGCTTAAATTAAACTGCCGGTTTACTTTTACAACTTAACAGTTTTACAGGAATGGGATAATTTTGACCGTTGTTGTACTTTTACATCCGTTACTGATAATTACAATTATGACAATCGACATTTAAATGGCATAAATTTCGAAACGCCTCGGGGTGGATGAGAAGAAAGCTATGTATTGCCTAACCCTTTACCAGAGAGTGCCAGTTTCTCTGCAATGTTTGTACAGCAATCATATTGCATGGAACTCAAACAAGTAAGCACCCTGTTGACTTCATTCATCGCTACAAGCGACACTATAATTGTCTCATATCACGGAATGTCGAAACAAACCAGTTCGCATTGTTGTTGCATTAAGTATTTTCCTGGAGTCAAATTCAAGCATTCTGTATTCACAGTGATCAATTATATGAGCACCACTTAACCGAATACATCTTGTATTGTTGGTCTGCCACTTATTTCTGCACTACATATACTGTATATCTGTTCTCGTGCTCTAAATGTACTCCCTATTCCAATTAGTTAATCTATTATAAAGGCCATGTTATGCCAATTATATACAGTTTTAAATTTCTAAACTTTATCTTAGTTTTCACCGTTGTCATAAAATGACTAAACTTTTTCTTAAACAAATGAATCTGACGCTGTTGTTCATTGCCTTAATCACTTACTGAATATTCCATTTACGACAATGCGCATAGTAAGCGGTTAGTTTTTTTGCAGTGAATACAAAAAAAAACAACAATATGACAGAATACAAATCTTGCAATACTAAAACTTTGCTTTTAAATAATAGAAAATAAATAAAATAAAATGAATAGAATAGAATAAAAATAGTAAAATAAAATGAGTTTTCGTTGAAATTTATCTCTAATTGGCAAGTTTTTATCCTACTAGTAATTTTCATGCCAAATCTTTAATTCATATTGATCTAAGCTGTATGTTGCACTTTAAAATACACTAAATTTTATGAATTCGTCTTAAATCATATGTTAAGAATAGCAGTTAGTATTCTATACTATATATATATATATATAGGCCTACCAGCTACTTTTATTTTTTTATTACTACTGTTGAATGAATGAAGGAAGAAGAACCCTATTTCGATTTCTAATATTTGGAATACAATTTCAATGTATATTTGCCAGATGATGATTATGATATGCATAATTATGATATAGCCAATATGATTTCAAAACCTCACACTATCTTAGACACTCTCATTATAGCGACAGTCTAGATCTTTGCAATTTGAGCGTCCAACTAATCTAACCTTTATTGTTCCTGGCAGCATCCTTGGATGAGGAAACGGACGTTAAACCTTTATTGTTATTAGAATTATTAACCCTCTGGTGTCCAAATCACTTCCTATCTATAGAACTCCTACAAGCGAAGCGAGATAAGCTCATGCATGCACTCGTGTAAATGAATTCATCTGCGATATTTACCCCCAAATAATAGGTCAAATATTTCAGGGGCCAGTTGCCCCAGGGCTACGACATCGAAAGAGGGGTGATGAGATTATCAGGGCAGATGTTTGGACTGCGGGTGTACAGCTAGGGTGGACTAGGGATGAACTAGGGTGGACCGTGAGGACTATGGACTCGTGTGGGAGTCTAATATCCAGAGGTTATGAAGTCCTGCACTTGTGCATGCCTGGGATAAGGTAAATGCGTGGCAGGTGCTTCTGTTGTAATGATATCATCGGCCTAGAGGTGAAGTGATAGCCTATAGGTGAAGTGATAGCCTATAGGTAAAGTGATAGCCTATAGGTGAAGTGATAGCCTATTGGTAAAGTGATAGCCTATAGGTGGGTGATGGCCTATAGTTGGAGTGATAGCCTATTGGTAAAGTGATAGCCTATAGGTGGGTGATGGCCTATAGTTGGAGTGATAGCCTATAGGCGAAGTGGTAGCCTATAGGTGAAGGGGTTGTCTATAGGTGGAGTGAAAGCCTATAGGTGAAGTGATAGCATATAGGTGAAGTGGTAGCCTATAGGTGGAGTGATATCCTATAGGTGGAGTGATAGCCTATAGGTGGAGTGATAGCCTATAGGTGGAGTGATAGCCTATAGGTGGAGTGGTAGACTCATTATGATCATGATTATGAACATCTTTATATTAATGATTTTAAGCATCATGACATTTTGTTGCCTACCATCCCTTATAGTAATAGTGTAGCCTAGTCAACATCATCCACATGTGGGACGTCCTCAGCAGATGAGTCCAATCTCTCCTCCTTCCTGCAAGAAAGTACCTCAACCAAATTTCCACCTAGAAACAATCTCCATGTCAAGTTCAAATAATGGGATTCACGTCAACGCATTGACTTTTTCCTTTAAATAATTAACCTGATACTCTTTGACTCAATACGAATGGTAAGCGATCATATTTTAGTTATTAATTTCTATAATACCTCTTGATTCAATATTTTAAATGCTTTTTAAACATTAAATAAAAAATATTATTCAATCCTGAATAATTATTAACAACTATTCAGGAATGAATAGACTACTATAGAATAGAACAAATACAAGTCAGAATACAATAGCGAGCACATTAATCCGATGAAAAACTCATTGTTCGTCTGTTTTTCTCAAAAGATTAAAGAAATTTTAACTCTTAAAAATATCTGTAACGATTTGGCCTAATCGAAAATATTACTTTGCTTACTTGACTGGTTGACATAACCAGAAGCAATATTAGGGCTAGTAATGTAAACAACATTGGTCGACAACAAGGTTAAAATACTGGACTAGTTAAATCATTAGACTATTACTAGTTACCTTTACCATTTCATTGGACTAGTTAGACCATTACTGGCGTATATCTGATTATTTTGGAATTAAATTTTGTGATGATGGTACTGCATAGTGAGCTAGCAACACTCCCTGTGTGTTTCGACATAAATCATTCGCATATGGTTGGTCATCGACTACCAGTGAAGATATGATCTAGGTCTGCAACAAAATAAGAATTTTTACTTGAAATGTTGGGACAAGACGACAATCGGGTTATGAGAGCCAAACAAAAATATTATTTTATTGTATGCATTCATGTAGAATAAAGGATTAAATATTTAAACGGTCAGCTGGAATTAACGCTTATGTATATCACATTTACAGCGGCGTTTCCCATTATCTTTGGCGCGCTTTCAGATGGCATATATTGATTTCCCGGGTTCATCACGACCCGCTAACGCTGACATAGAGGCGGTTAAGAGAGACTCGTTGAAATGGAATGTTATTCGTTCATGCGGAACTATCTTGTGTGGGTAGGATGATAAGGCAGAGGGAGGGGGTTACTTTCTCGTTGTGGGGGTCAGCAGCTGACCGGTTGAGTTCCGTTAGAGGTTAGTTCAGGTAGAAATTGTTTTGAATTTAGCGATATAAAAAATTAGGCATATCAAGGCATTTGACGTTTAGTATATTTCTTTAACTAATTACTTAGATTTATTAGATTTTAAACATCGCGTAGGTAGCTTAGTTTTGTGGTATCGATATTAAGTATTTATATAAGTCAGCTTCAAAAGTACGTTATAAGAGCTCAGAGCAGTGAAGCTAATTTTAACTTTTGTTTCCCTATCATAAAGTACAAAAATAATTAAAGAGTTTAGATATTTTAACATATATAGCCTACACCATATACTGCGTTACAGTATTAGGCTTATATACTTAGGGTTGATGTTAGTTGAACACCAGAGACAGAGAAAGAGAGAGCGAGAGCGAGAGCGAGAGAGAGAGAGAGAGAGAGAGAGAGAGAGAGAGAGACTCAGAGGGAAGAGATAGAGAGAGAGAAAGACTCTACGAGAGAGAAAGATCGTCATCAGGACTATTTTCTACCTCAATTAGTCTCATGGGTCCCACGTTGACCATGGGTCCCAAGTAACGTGACGCGCGTGGACGCTAAGAGAGGGATGGAGGAGGGGGAGTGGGGAGTATATTACGTGTAATAGACTTCACTTGTCACATTGCACTCATAACTCTTTACACCTGCCGCACTAATTACAATCCATGGCTTCCTGACGAATGGTTCAACCCTAGTCCAACTGGATCAGATGCACAGTGGGTTCAGCGACTGCATCTCACTAACAACCTCATTTATATTTAGAAGGCCGCTAAGAGAGATAATGTTTTAAATGAGAGCGAGGGAAGCGACGGTTTGAGCGGGCTTTTGTATAGAACGCAGCGTTCTATACAATAATCAATCAATAATCAATCAATAAGAATTTAACATCCGGTTCCTCGCCATAAGGCAATGTCAGGGACGTCTCTTGCAGACACTACACAAACAGGCGCCAATATTCTAAACTACGTTCTGCAGTCACATTTGATTAAATTCTTTTCAACAACAAATGCTGATCCCTAACAATCTTCTGAATTCTTTAGCTCGATGTTGATATAGAAAATATTTACACTATTTTCTATTACACTTTCAGTTACACTCTCAATATGTATTGTTGTTCTTTTATTATTTTAAGTTTTTGCGTTTTTATTATTTATTGCAGTTTATTGAACGCTATGCCAATTATTTAAAGATCTCCCCCCTCAAAGCTTCTAGACGTGTGCGCATTCTATTTCATATTTATTTGAATAGGCCTAATAAAATTTTATATTTATATTTAACTAAATCCTCTTATTTTTGAATATAGAATTAAGATCATTTTCCATTGCCTTCCACGGTATATCCTTTTATTATATCTATTTTAGCAGTCCATGTGTGGATGGAAAAATTCTTAGTTACTTCAGACCGACCGGTGAAAGTCGAATGAGAAAAAAGTTACCTGTGTTAGAACAGAATCATACAGAACCTGTGTCAAATCATGGACTTCTAGATAATTAATATATAATGTATCATCTATATGCTACATATGTTATATACATAGCATATACTGTATATACATACGTTATATATATAAATATATACGTTATATATATACATATGTATATACATATTTATGTATATATATATATATATATATATATATATATATATATGTATGTATATATACATATGTGTATATATATATATATATATATATATATATATATATATATATATATATATATATATATATATATATATACATATATATGCTATATATATCAAGGTGTCCATGATCAGATGAACCTGTTTCAGATGAGGCAGCTGCTATATGGAATGCAGGGCTGACGCTAATAGGGTGAAACACATGCGACCAAATCAACCACGCCTTTGTCATCAACTAACGCCCCAAATCTGCAGGTTGTAAAAAATGTCTTGGAAAATATTTGGCGATTTTTTTGCAGAAACTGAAAAATGCTTTGAGATTTGATTTAGCTCAATGAAATTAGTGAGAATGAGTTGAAGCTATCATATTTACGAAAGCAAGCCTATTGGAATAGGCATTACTACTTTATATTACATTAAATATGTGGTAGGGCCTAACTTAATTCATTCACAAATGGCTTTGCCTTACTTATACCTTATGCAGTATAATTATAGCATAGGAAAAATATGGATTCTGAGCTCATTTAACCTTCCTCAGTTTCCGTTTTATAGTTTCTTACGACACTTGCAGTTATTGGCTTGTCTTTTTTGTGTTCCTGACTCCACAAGGGGAACACATACTCTAATATTTGATAAATTCTATATAAATTTACCACAAGACGTTTTCTATAAAAACATTGCGCTGAAGTAATTTAATTTCATCATAACTTAAACATTAAATATCAACAAAATAAAAATTGTTGTTTAGTGAATGTTGCTCGTATATTCATAAGTATCGACATGTGTATATTACCTGAGTTGTTTGGAGACAAAAGCACATTTATTCTAAATTTTAGCGGCACAACTAAATTAATTTGATCTGATGCATTGTCATATCCTGGGAATAAGCTTGTTATACACTCACAGAAATACCAGACTTGACATTATTGAGACAGCTGTATGGTATGTATTGTATTATGCCGACCCAATGCTGATCTTTCAATGCTCGCCAATGATTAGATGACTACAACAGAGAAATAAAGAGGCTGAATGTGTAAAGCGACATCTAGATTAAATCTTGTTCCCCGTGGAGTAAACTGCTGATATGATTATCTGCATAATATACAGCGATTTCAACTTTAAATATGTCATATTTAAAGTCCTGACATCATCCTTGAATGAGGAAGCGGAGATTGAACTTTTATTATTATTATTATTATTATTTAGGATGGAGAAGAGAAATCGACTCCATATTCCCGACTCTATAATGCTATCATATTATTTGGAAATGGAAGCTATTGTCGCTTTACAATATATGTTGAAACCTAAATGTTAGTATCTCGATCGAATATGTGTTCGTTTAATGAGCCAACAGAAAGAATAGGAAAATAAATTTTGACAATGGCATCTCACAGTTCCTTGGAAGGAATTCCTAGGTGACACAGAGTGAGAGAGAGGGGGGGGGGAGAGAAGCAGAGTGACAGAGAGAGAGGAGAAAAACAGAACCACAGAGAGAGATCTAGAGAGAGCGTGAGAGAGAGCGATAGCGAGAGCGAGAGAGACAGAGAGAGAGAGAGAGACAGAGAAAGACAGCGAGTGAGAGAGAAAAGAGAGAGAGACAGAGAGAGAGAGAGGAGAGAGAGAGCGAGAGAGAGAGAGGGAGATATCTAAGCATTTATTGTAGCATTGATATCGCAGATCATCATCTCGCCGTAGTGTCACAAAGTTTTATCTCTTCGCGGTTATTCGCGCAGCGCGGCTCTCGCGCTTGCGCGGCGCCGAGCTTCTCGCCAATGTTTGCTTAACATCTGTCGTAGGTTTAAATGCCCCCTGCGCGTGCTATACATGTATAGTTGAGATATCAATAGCGCCCGGTCTAAGCCATGTCCTGCGGTGTCGCCTGCGTGAACGACTTTTAAATACCCGACATTATCTGTTAAATAGACTTGTATTATTGAGTAGTTATGTAATCGACAAAGTAGCGCATACCGACGTTTAAATACTCGCAGGCATACAAACAGTTGCTTAAGATAAATACGCGACTACTTCGAGAAAAACCAAGAAGTATGCTTGTGCAGAAAAGTGCAAATACATTGAAGGCGGGTAATATATCCACACACGCACACACACACACACACACACACACACACACACACATACATACATATATGGAGAAAATCAGTCAAATTTGATAACACGAGGGTGATTCATTTTCTAGAAAATAGGGCCTACATGTAGGCCTATATGCGCATATACATGTAGACCATTTAAAAGCTAACACATCCTCGTGCACTTATACGCATCTAGAATTAGATTACGTTAGTACAAATTGCATACAAATTTTCCCATTTACTCATTCGAGAGAAACCAAATGGCATGTCCAGTATACGTGTGCGATCGACGCTATTTTTTATAAAGCCTAAATCAGCTCCAGCCTATCTCTCTCATACTAATAATAACAGTAATCAGCAATTCATGGTTAATACGTGTGTTTCATATATTCGGCCTGTGGACAATGGCTGAGAGTGGCATGTCACTATGTGTAGCAATATGCATTTTAAATATTCTTCAATGTTTGGTACAAATAATAGTCCCACATCAAAAGGGTCCCAGCGCAACGATAATTGAACAAAAAGAAACAGAATTGGATTTATAATTAAAAAATTGAAAAAATGCTTTATTATATATTTGGCCCAGGTATTTTTTGCAACGCATGGTATTTATATATATATATATATATATATATATATATATATATATATATATATATATATATATATATATATATATACATATATACGAAGTAAATTATTTTCTAAAAAGAATGGTAAGTTAATGAAAGTTTGATTTCCATCATTATGTAGTGCTGTGTCCTGAGGGGACGTCCCTGACATCATACTTGGATGAGGAAACGGACGTTCAACCTTTATTATTAATATTATTAACGTCTTTACGTCTTTCGACTCTTCTTTGACTTGGAATTTTACAATGCGCTCTGAGAAGAAAATAAAATTTACATTACATGTAGGCGTACATGTATATTTAAACTTGTTCTACTTATCCAAAAGATGATAGGAAAGTTTAGCCAACTAACATAGAAGCAGTTTCGAAATGCATTTCCTACTTTGGCAAACTTTCTCAATTTCCAATTAAAATATAAATATTTTCGAAAATGCATTTCCTAATTTGGCAAGCTTACTCAATATTATTTATTTTGTGTCAATTACGTAAACATATACTCTCAGAAAGTTACCATTGAGTCATTAATGTAATTATACTGTCAGATTACTGTTAGACATCAAATTAGTTACCATCAGAACATAAAGAATTTGGTTTGAATTTTGTCAGTCGTGCCACTGGCTTACTCAAGCCAATGTGCTTGCCAAACTACTATTGCCATAATTTAAAGGCTTTACACATTCCTAGAACAGCTGTGCACATGCTTGACGGCTGCCTGCATTAAGCAGTGATCTCTCTCAATTACTGCAATACCTCGTAGTAATAGTGATATTATACTTGTCCTGTTGAATTGTGTTACTATAGCAGACAGTATTAGCTTAGAGTATATTAGCTTAGCTACAGCCGAGAATGTATTGAGGCTTAGGTGGAGTAATTGACAATTAGGGAGTATCGCGCATGTCGAGGTAAATTGAAATGTACTCGGGTGGACATGGAGTGGGAGGGGGTGTAATCATGCGGCATGAAGAAATTCTTGGGGGAGGGTGAGTACATCTGCCAATGATCCCAGTGCGTGTCTTAATCCATTTCACTCGTGGAATTTGTACCACAGATCTGCTAATTAATAGTGATGAATTTTAATGAATTCTGAAAAATTTTGCTCACTGAATGTAATATTGGCTATGAGCACTCATTTGAGATAATGAAGAGGCTGTTTATAGTGAAGCATAAATGATTTTGTTTGACTGCGCCATATGTCAATGTAAAAATCTCCAAAAAATGTAATTATAACTCAAAATTAATAAATAAAATAATAATACAAAAATAAATCATTTAAATATTATTTACAATACGTCAGCTTTGGCGTTCTTTAGGACAAACTGTACCTTTCAGCAAAGTCATTTTCAGCATTGCCACCTTTGCTTGTTTCATAAGTTTCATATACAAGATTGAGCTTTACTTCACTGTCTTTAAATTATTATAAGATTGAGCTAAACACTATCTTTGAATAAATATATGATTGAGCAAAATGTTGTCTTTAAATTATTATAACATTGAGCTAAATACCATCTTTGGATTGATTGATCAAGTTGCAGAAAAGTTAAAGAAACGCACCTGGTCATCTGAGGGTACATGGCACGGGCAGATGGGGTTGAGGGGGGGGTTGATTAAGGTGACGGAGGGGTTAGGGGGCGGAATGTTTCAGAAATTCCTGATAGTCATTTGTAGAGTGTTGTGCGCAGGTTATTAGCGATATAAGCCGTATTATATGAGTTTAATGAGTAGCCTACAATTACACTTAGGTCTATATGATATCTTTGCTATTAAATGTATTTTATTGTAAAGCTACCAGCTAGAAAATTTAGCGTCTGTTTCATTGTACCACCAGCTTATGGAAAACTCAAGGAACTTTTTCTTACTGTGAAAAATTAACCGTTTATGGTTATATTTGTTTGTGTTGTGCTGTAAGATGTGAGAGTGTATACAGTGTATGAGTGTGTCACTATGTATTATAATGTGTATTATTACACTTGTATCTGAGTGTGTTGTTGTATGTGTAACTGTGTGTGAGAATGTGTTCTGACGCGCACTCATGTATGTGGAAATATGTGAGAGTATATGTATGTATATGAGTACAAAAGCCTGCCTTTTTTGTGTGGATATGTGTGAGTATGTATGCGTAAGCGTGCTTATGTCATTGTGAGTATGTGTGAGTTTGTGACAGTATGCTTGCTGACGTGTGTTGATGTCATTGTGAGTATGTGTGAGTATGTGACAGTATGCTTGCTGACGTGTGTTTATGTCATTGTGAGTACGTGACAGTATGCTTGCTGACGTGTGTTTATGTCATTGTGAGTGTGTAGAGTGCATGTGAGTACCCGTGTTAATGCTTTCTTATGTTTGTGTTAGTATCTGTGAGTATACTTATTGACGCGAGCGCATGTCATTTTAGGTATGTGAGAGAGTATGTATGTTGGAGTGTATGTGGGAGTATGTGTACATGTGTTTTAGAGTGCGTGGAAATATGTGTGAGTATATGAGAGTGTGTTTGAGTATGTTATTGTGGTTATGTGCGAGTGTATTTGAGAGTATGTGTGCTGACGCGTACGTATGTCATTGTAGGTATGTGAGAGTGTGTGTGTTAAACGTGCGTATATCACTGTGAGTATGTGAGAATATGTGTGAGTGTGTGTGTTAACACGTGCGTATGTCATTGTGGCTATGTGAGAGTGTGTGAGACAGAAGAGTCTCACGGGGTTAAGCACGCCGAGCACGCACGGGGCAAGCGCTGCAGGTTGCGGCTTGGGCGGCAGGGGTTAGGACAGGTTGTGGCGTGGGGTGGGGAGGTTAAAGCCAAGCATTCGAGGTGTGAGCCACTGGTAATTAGTGTCAGCCTCCACACACACCTGCCCCCTTACGCCAGGAATTCAGTAATCACTCAACCATAGCGTCCTATGCGGCATTTTAAACGCCATTCTTTCACTTCAGCCTGGCTATATAAACCCCAACTCGGTTATTTCCTGGTGTTATTCGACAGTTGGTAGTTGTTGGATACAGTTCTATATACGATTCTACAGTTTGCATTAGTTTAATTTACCGACTGCTGCACTTCATAGCTACAGAAGGATCTACAGTGTAAGTATCTGGATTACATTTTGATTAACAAAGTATAATTTAAAATATAAATATAAAGTTTAAAGGCGTATTGCAGTAAGAATTTCTTACTGTTGGCATTTCGGCTAAGTAGCCATTCGTTAAGAAATTAGTAAACCGGGATAGTAGTAATTGAAATATTATACGCAATCAACAGTTTTGACGTTAATTTTTATTAAATGTAGTTAAATGTAAATGTAGATTATATTTTGATATTAGAATTTCTAAAACAGTTCTGAAGTGATTTTGCAGAACATACTTCCCACTGTTTACATTGAGACCAAACAGCTATTTAACAAATTAGGATAGTACATGAAACAATTGCTTAAATGGTTAAATGGAAAATTCAAATAGCATAGTTCTATATTATTTGGCGATTTGGAGAATTTAAACCACCTTTTAATGTTCGAAAAAGGCAACAAATGCAGGTACCGCTTACAGGAAACTGTATTATCTGCCGTGGTCCTTATTTATTTTTATTTATTTATTTAGACTATATTCAGTTATTATGCTACTTCAGTCTCGTTACTCGTTTAGATCTGATGGATTATTTTTTCATGGCGTAGTTTAGATATCTCTCTCTTTCTTTCTCTAGTGCACTCTCTACAAATGTCCTGCTGAGGGCAGGTCCAAGACACATTTTGCTCCGATTTAACGACCAGTAAGAGCAACCTACCCCGTAAGAGACGGCTGAAGACGAACTGAGAAACACAAAGGAAAACCAGCTCAGAAACCATATCTTTATGAAGTGTGAAAGTAAAATGTGACTATTGATATATATATATATATATATATATATATATATATATATATATATATATATATATATATATATGGGATCTCCCGTTTTGAAGAATACTAGAGAGAGAAAAATGTATGCAAATAGTTTAAAAATATAAGGCTCATGAAATGGTTTACCATTGCCTTCCTCAGTTTCTCCTGGTCTTCTTTTACGACAAATGCATCTTTTGTTAGTCTGTTCTTTAGCGGATATAAAATTTTGTCTTAAACATTTGTGATATATTTTATGGTAGCAGAGGTTCAATTAATTTCTTAAAAATGCGAGGTGATGAACAGTAAATAAGCCAATAGAATAAAGTTTCAATAAACTGTTGATAATATCGTGCACTTCTTTATCAGATGGTACTATAAGAACCTTCGGGGCCAGTGTGAAGAAATCCCACCTTTTATGACACTTTTAACAAATATCGGGAAACATTATCAGATAACGGAAAAAATGGCCCAAGGCATAATTCCTGCACAGTTGTGTTCAACGAATTGTTGCGCTTGGAGTCGGTTTTGAACTCGTGCCCCGTGCCTTTGATCTAATTATATAACATCCACTGTGGTCCAGTGTCTCGACTGTGTGCGTTATCACAGCGATATGACGAAACAGATAAGATTACAAATAGTCGTGCCAGATAGTGTATAAATGTAGATAAGGGAATAGGCTTTTGCAGAGGAATATTTGTTACATAGTGTCTCGGCTTTCTAAACCACGACAGGTACGATTCTTGCTGTAGAAAGCTATGAGCTGAATATGAGTAGAATACTGTGGTTTTTCTCGTGTGGTGTAACGTTGTCTACATTTTTATAGTCCGCTCGGCATGTTACTGGTAACTTCTTAAGATGTGAACCGGATACAAATAAATTCAGTGCTTGTAATATTGAGGGGTTAATTTATTATTTTCTCTCCCTCCAGTTGTCTGAAGTGGCTGGACCAAAGTAAATATTCGTAGAGTCTGCTTTCACGCCACGCAAAGATCACTCTATAGATTAGAACAACACGTCTTATCCACACCTTAATTGATTGATTTACACCTGATGATCTTATACTTATGGAAATAATTGATGATATTATGATTATGGAAATTCTACAAATAAATAATAAATAGGCCTAATGCAAATTGGCAATGATTGCGTATGTTCATGTATTTCAGATTTCTAAAGACTGATTTGCTATCGACTGACAGAGAGTTTGGTACATAGTATCAGATTGAAAGTAGTCGAGTTCAAATTTTAGCGTGGTTCGTGAGGAGAAAGTAGAGAAGATGAAGAGAAGATTGGGCTCAGAGGCGCTGATGATGAATTCGGCTGATGAAGAGAACCGTCATCCTGGTTTGAGCTCGACTGACTGTGCAGAATTCTACAACAGTGAGCTTAAGTCGGAACGTAGAAAGGTTTGACTAAGCGATTGACTGATTTAGTTCTCTGCAGTAGGTTCATTGAAAAATTGACTTCCATCATTCAATTAAGTGCATTTAATTGATTAATTGAATCATTAACTTCATCTGAAATTTGTAAATAAATTTGATATACAGCATTTAATTTTATATATATGAACTTATTAGTTAGATTCTCTCTTTCCTTATCCCTCTCTTTCTTTAGCCACTGTTCTGACAAGTGGCAGGTTCAAGGCACATATTTTTCCTAACAATTTTCCTTACGCTCAGTAACAATTACACAGCGGTGACAAACATTAGATGCAATCACAAAGCTTAAACCTTTTCAAAACTTTAATTTATGTAGCGTTATCTTGAAAAATGCTTCTGAGGTGGTTGAATTTCTTTTCACAGTTTCAGCTTAGTTGCCTCTTGCCACTTGTGCTTTTTACGGTTGGTATATTTTGTACCAGCTCGAACATAATGGAACATTTAAACAGCGCTGTTGTATAGTTTAGTTCTATCATAAAGCAGGAATTATGGTGCCAAATATTGGCATTCACTGTTTTTTGATTGGTTGATTGATTGATTGATTAATTGTTAGATACGTAAGGTGATAGTGGAGAGAAAGAGAAGAGAGAGAATCGACAGGTGTCTAGATCAGCTTAAACAATATCTGCAGGAGTCACACTCTGTGAGTAGAATATTATTATTAATAATAATAAAGGTTTAACATCCGTTTCCTCATCCAGGGATGATGTCAGGGACATCCCCAACAGCACACATCACTACAGATCAATTCTGCCAGACCAATCTGCAAAAGAAATGTGCTGAAGAGAAGCACATTTCTTTTATCACATTTATCATATTGCTTGTTTATCTCCTACTATATTATTTTTCTTTAATATTAATCTGTTTAATTATACTTGAGTCTTATTTATATTAATTATTAATATTTTGTTACTCTTATATATCATATTGTTTAGGCTATTTTATGTATCGTAAAATTATTACTAAATAATAATGGTAGTTAAATTTATTTATTCAAGGTATTTAAATTTACTTCAGAGAATAATAAAAGGAAAACAATTAGTAAACGGTGCTAAGTACAATGAACTGTAAAGTAATTCAGCACCCCTTTAAAAAGCATGCATTTTGTCCCCCGGTAATAATTTCACGTCGTTTTCTCCACCCCAGCCATTCCCCTCTAGTAAACTTTCCTTCAGAGAAGGTACTCGAAACATTAACGTATCTCAGTAGCCACTATTAAGATCTGCATTAGATTATCTTAATAGCGAATATTTTTAGAATGTCTTAATGTATATTGACGTATATGATGCATATAATGTATGCGTATAATGTATATTGACATAACGTAGGGGTAACGTCATGTAGTTTTAAATGACAGATTCTAAGTTGAATTGAACCCTCGTTGGTTCGAATCCATGCCGCGCTGATCTGGGAGTAAAATCTCAGACATTCACTGGGCTGGTTATGTGGATAATGGTCTAAATTGTCTAACGGTGTTAACATGTAGTATAATTAAAAGTTCGAATTTAAATTCTTTTTCCATTAGCAGCTACAGAAGCTGTAGCAGCTGTTCCAGCCTGCTGCTCATTGAGCTGAGCGTGCATCTTTTTAATCACCTCTCGCGTCTGGTTTATCTGAAAGATTTAAAAAAATCAGATTTATTATAAACTTAGAAAGTTATAGATATCAACACAAAATTGATCATTTCACTATAATGCATGTATACTTTACTGTATGTTATGTCTGTCGCAGCCTGGAGATCAACCGCCCAACCTTGAGAAGGCAGACATCCTCGAGCTGACCGTAGATCACCTGAGATTACTGCGCGCTCGTCGTCTCACTCACAGAGCTGCCGGGTTCAAGGCATGCGCTCGTGAAGTTAACAACTTCTTGGCTAACTCCCGGCTGGACGATCAGGTGAGGCAGAGGATGATGCAATACTTAGCCTCACGTCAGACCTGCCTCGTGGCTTCAGAGGAGCTCAACAGCGAGAACGACTCCTCTGTGGCAGTCCAGCACAAGGACGGGTGTGGTCAACAACGAGGTTTGATGAGTCCCAGCCAACGTCGAGACGCTCTGACTCAGCCTCGAGAAATACTGGGACAGCATAGAGAGGGATTGAACCAGGATATCGTAGGGCTGAATCATAATTCTGATGTCACTGATAGGAATGCGCTGGGATATCGCAACATGTTGAGTAGAAATATAGCAGGACAATACAATCCAGCCACAATATCCGGTGTGGTAAACAATCCGCTAGCGATCAATGCGAATATATTAGCAACGTCTTCGACAACGAACAGACGGAGAGCTGATGAAGTTTTTAAATTTGGTTTATCGAACACGTCAGTAAATGTCTCCGCTCAGTGGGTTAACAGTAATCAGGTAGGCGGAAACGAATCTTCGGTTGTTCCAATTACAGAGAGATTCAGAAATCTAAATGATATTCCTGTTTATGGCTCATCCTGGTCACTTCCAGATTACTCTCATCTCAGCATGTGCAGCAGTAGCTATGACTCTACATCTCCTCCTCTCCCTAAATTATTTCAAACAAAGGCCAAGATTATTCCCGTAGAGGTCATCCAAAGGTCACGCAGCGCCGGTACACCGGAAGAAGTTCAGTCGTCAGACATCGATACTACGTCATCCGGTGACGTAAGTATGCTGTCGCTTAGCAATACTGACACGTCACACAAGTCTTCGGTTGCCCTGGAGATCAGTCACGACTGTGACATCACGAAGTCGTCAGGGGTCGACGTGGAATCATTCAGTGAGGAACGAGAGGAGGGCGAGATGTTGAAAGAAGGGTATGTTAGAGTAAAAGCAGAGCCGGTAGACAATGGAGACATGTGGAGACCCTGGTGATGGATTCCACCAGTGGATTGTGGTGAAATGTGGAGACCCTGGTGATGTATTCCAACAGTGGACTGTGGAGACATGTGGAGACCCTGGAGATGGATTCCGCCACTGGACTATGGAGAAATGTGGTGACCCTAGGGATGGATTCCACCAGTAGACTGTGGAGACATGTGGAGACCCTGGGGATGGATTTGTCGTAATAATAATAAGAAAGGTTTAACGTCCGTTTCGTCATACAAGGATGATGTCAGGGAAGTCATGTTGATGTTGATAACATTAGTAGTTAGGTAACAGGGTCATCAGAACAGTTAATTTCAGTTTGATTCCAGTAACGATTATTATCAGGTTTCTGCAGATATTTCTGACGTAAGTTTAGCTATGTTATGAGTGCTGTCATGATAGCAGGAACATGAACTGTCGAGTTCACTTATATCTTGTGTTAATGTTAGAATTTGAAAGCGTTTTCATGTTTAGTATTACATGTATATTAATTAATTTGAATTGCAAACTTAATTTGTTAAGTGAATAGTCTATAGGCTAGACTTTGTCATAAGGCATAGACTTTGTGAAGGGATTAACTTGTTGATCTAAGGAGTGCTCTTATGGAGCGATAAAGCGGACTTTGAGTATGAATATGTACCTTGAACCTGCCACTTGGCAGTGCACTGAAGAAGAAGAACCTATAAGCCCTGATATCAAGACTAATTAAATCTTTCATTGAGAAGGCTACACGCGTATTCAAGCAGTCTTAAAGACAGTCAATTCCAATCATACGAGTTTCATATAGTATCCAACAGTACTAAGGAATCCTTTACTACATTGGGTCCAATACTCACAATTAATTCCTACAGCCGCAGGACACCATACTGAGTGTTAGACCAGTGAATAACATACTGTATATAGCACTATAGTATTGATAGTTTTCCATGTAGTGTCCGAGACTGAATAATTGACCAACCGTTAACTGCGTGAGTCGTAAGAGGCGACAAAGCATAAACTAAACGAGGCAACGGAAAACCACATCAGAAGCCAAATTTTTTCTCAAGTTCTATGCTACATAAGATAAGGGGTTAGGCATAGACTTGTGTTAGGGATTAACTTGTTGTTCTAATTAGTGCTCTATATGGAGCGTGAAAGCAGACACGAGAGTATGAACATGTACCATGAACCTGCCGCTTGGCAGAACATCAGAGAGAGAGAGAGAGAAGAGAGAGGAGAGAGAGAGAGAGAGAGAGATCATTACAAGCCTTACAAACAGCATCAGATTTTTATTTATTCAATCAAGCACCCAGGGTTACAATAACTAAAGGCTGAATGCATAGAATTATAGGAGCAAATCTGAGAGGCATTCACTGTAAAGCAATCGACACAATCAGTTGATAAAACAATACAGGTTTGACGACAATGTTGTCACTCTAAGATGACATCCAACATGTCTATAAATAAAATATCTATTTATATTCAAATAGAAGGCTGAAACATATTTCAAATTGTCAGTTATAACAGTTGATCGCCTGTTGTGACCACTTACAGTTGCGAAATAGTTTCATTCTCATTTGAAATCATTCCAATTATAGAAATTTTCTAATAATATGCTGAATTGATAAAATCTATTATCAACTTGAGATATCAGCGAACAGAAGTAGCGATTAAATTAAATATTCACTTGTTAGACTTTCTATTTCGTTTCTTAGTCATAATAAAAACTAAAAATTTCATTGTTAATGCTAATTACAACTACCACTCTAACTATTATTACAATGATCAAAATTACAACTTACTAATTATCTAACATAACTGTTAGAGTTATTCTTTTCATTTGCCAATTATTGCTATTATTATTGACAAAAAATTATGATTACTAATGCCATTATTATTAATATTAGTATTGCCAATATCATTATTATTAACATTATACTTGGCCATATTATTATTATTATTATTATTATTATTATTATTATTATTATTATTATTGCTACTTATTACTTTTACAATTACTCAGAAGAAATCAGGTACAATTAGGCCTACATATTTATTGAGAGGCACACAAAAAGAGTTTTTCAAGTTTGTAACTCTATGAGTGTCTCTATATAAGTAACAGGCCCACATGCAATTTTGTGCCGTGTATTGTTTAAATATTCTCACTGAGTTGCAAAAACCCTTTTTGTGTGCCTAATAAAAATAGAAATAATATACAACATATTTATTCGATACATAGTTACAGCTATATAACAAAATAAACCACAACAACTACAATTCTACCATCTTCTCATGGAATAATTCAGAACCTGACAACTGAAATTTAGCCTACGATGGACGATAGATGGTAGTACTATACAGTAGAGTTGAGTTCACTAAGAAAGGTTTACAGATCAGGCCTAGATCTTTTTACAGACCACCAAACAGCTTCAAAATCGATCTTGTAGTCAAAATTAATCAATGTTCAATGAATTTATTGTCTCGAATTGATTATATTTTCAATCATAGAAAAAAATCATAGGGATTGAAAAATCCGTATGATTCTATGATTCAAAATTTTTTGATGATTCTATTTTTTATGATTGAAAATCCCTAAGATTTGAAATCATAGGGATTTTTATTTATACATTCAATGTTCGGTGATTTATTATAGATGTACATGATCATGATCATGCGCAAAAGTCAGTAGTATACAGTATGTTATGATCCAGTCATATATAGGATTTCAGGTTCTGTACGGTATACGCAGGCTTATAGTGCGATTGAGTCAGGGTATTATATAATTCACAAGATTAAGCATATGAGATTCAAAATTGAATATTTTCAATATTCTAGCCAGTATCTGAAATTTACCATAAACTGATGTCAGCGATGAAAAATATAACAACACGCTCAACAATGAATGTACATTAAACAAACTAAATAATCTAGTTGGAGAAAATCAATAAAACGACTGCCTTATTTAACTAAATTAAATCATTGTGTCTGACTGTTTCAACAATAGTAACCCGGCAGAAATTTGCCCGGTTTAAGTCATGATAGAGACCAAGAGGTCTAAGATAAAGTCATGATTGAGACCATGAGATCTAAGGTAAAGTCATGATTGAGACCATGAGGTCTAAGATAAATGACCGATTACTCAATAACAATATTACAAACAGTTATGACCGAGATTACAAAATAAAACATACACCAAGAAATGTGAAAATCTCAAAATGTGAGTAAAACAGAAAAAATAGAAAACTAAGAAAACAAAACAACCACATAATTAGATAAAAAGCAATTAAGTATTCAGCAACAGCCTAAATTAGGCCACACAGATTCATCAGTTGTATATATTGTGATGCAAGAGATTTATAAATTATCTTATGCCAAGAAATATTTACTTGCGAAAGCGAAGTTGGTGAGATATTGTAGAAACTAATTTTCTACGATCTGTAAACACTAAATGAGCAAGTTATGAAATTGTACGCATTCCAATGACATACACTCTAGCATCTTGCAGAATGAATAAAATCAACATACAAATCTGCATCAAAATACCAACAACAGTTGTTAAACCGTTAAGTACGGTCTAGTATCACGGGTAATAATTAAAATCAATACATAAATCTGCATTAACTTTAATATAGCTCACCCAACAACGATTGTTAGACGGTAAAAACGTCAATTATTCCAGCGCATGGCGAGTTGTTAAACAGGAGGCTGTGGGTTTCGCATCCTAGACGAAAGCAGAGAACTTCAGTAAGAGATCAAAGCAATTGAGATACAGGATGAGAGATTCAGTTTCCTTCGATAAAGCTACAAATTACGTTAAATATCACTTAGAGTGTATTAATCACAACATGACTGCAGAAACAAACCAAAACAATCTGCAAGAGATTCTAAGAAATGAAAAGCGATTTGAGAATCAACGTTCACACAGGATGATTAGCACACATCACTTGTCGTTAGAGATGTATAAACATCTCAGCGTTACAGCTACTATATATACAATCCTTCAAATACAACTCGCATTCTTCGTTAAGACAAAGCTATCATCGATGCATGACAAATTACACATCAACTTCGAGTGATCTCTCTTTTTATTCCTTTAATCCTCTCTCTCTTTCTCTCTCACTCACTCACTCACTCACTCACTCACTCACTCACTCACTCACTCACTCACTCACTCACTCACTCACTCACTCACTCACTCACTCACTCACTCACTCAGCGATTAAACTATAAATAGTTCAGCCATTAAAAGGCAAAACCATAGCCGCAGACATTTATCAAATCTTATACTCCCAATGAAACCTAAAGCTAGATAATAAAATAAACGAAAGCCCTGAAGCCATTTACAATATTCTAACCTATTACCACCTGGCGACTAGAGTTTAAAAGAATAAGCATTTCTTACATTTGACGATTAAAGTTAGAACGAATAAAGCCACAATCATCAACTAGCACTCAGTCACAACCAGTAGACTTAGATAGAAAACTAGAGCATATATAAATAGTAAATAGATGGACTTGAAAGCAGATGAAAGTTCGTTATT
This sequence comes from Enchytraeus crypticus, assembly GCA_905160935.1. Lineage (NCBI taxonomy): Eukaryota > Metazoa > Annelida > Clitellata > Enchytraeida > Enchytraeidae > Enchytraeus > Enchytraeus crypticus. Next base: position 1,941,783 of record CAJHZI010000513.1, read on the forward strand.
TATCAGATGATATTAGGGTATTTTAACACATTAAAAATACAAAAACACACTCAAAACTATAATAATGAACACACATTCACACGATAGAGTTTTCACCTGCACACGCATTGTCGTTGAGATTATCTGAATATGTTTACTTAGATCATTTTCAAATTGAACATGTTTCTTATAAAAAGACTGACTTTCAAGGTTGAAAAATTTATTTTGACAGGTATTTTTTGTAATTTTAAAGAATACACTTTGAAAGTCGTCTAAGAATATTACAAACCTGTGGCATAATATTTACAACATGGATTAATATAACAATATGCATAATTCTATATTATTTACAATTATGTTAGGAAAAAGAGAAAAAGACGCACAACCGCACAAATACGTTTGATAAATAACGGAAGCCAAGAGCTTCGGGCAAAATATATGAAGCCAGCAGGTTCTACCGCAGCAGATAGTCAGTGGGTAAAACATGAATGCGGCAATAGAGTACAATACGGTTTGGAGTCCATAATACTCACTGAAAGCAAAACTAATGAATCTAGAAACCAATACCAATTCTTGCGCATATATACAGTACATATGCAACTAGTTTACATGCAAACAACGCAACGAAATAAGTGTTCAGAATTATTCACGCACACGCGCAATTAAATTTAAATTAGTTTAGTCTATTATGTCACAAGAACACTCACGCAAAAAATTAACATTTGAAAGTTCATTTTTGCTCAAAATTATGAAATACCATAAAGAATAACTCTACAGTGAGAAGCAAATATACAAATATCTACATCTCAATGACTACTGAGCAAAATGACTACAAATAGTTGATGACTAAACAACAACAACAAAGATCACCAAAAATAAGCGTTCGCTTTTGTTGAATTAAATAATAATTATTATTTGTTACTTGCATTAAAGCATCCATCTTAAAAGTCTAAAATTACGTTTATTGTATAGAAAAATATGGGTAAAAAGTTAACTATCACTAATACTCTACAATATTTACACTAAAAAAATAATTTACTTGTTAAAATTTTACAACTATCGTAAAAGCATAGCAATTAAAAAAGTCGTCTACAGTTGTTAACAATACCGTCCTTAGACTATGTTAAGTAAGATTGGTGTAAATGGCCTTTAAGATCAAAACAAAATGTGGTGCAGTAAAGCATTAGTTGAAAAACTGGATAAATTTTGTCTAAAGCGACTAGTTAATGATTAATAAATAATTTGTAATATGTCTATGAACAAATCTGGGCACTAGAAACAACATGATTTAGTATAACAGTAGTGTTAATTATAAACGAGTCAGGCAATGATGCAATTAACTAGCAAAAGTTGTGTAATTAATTGCTCACACCAGATGGCGGATTACCATGACATTCTTTCACGCAGTCACACAAAGCAAGACTTACTAATCAAATACTGACTGCTGCTTTGATAGTGACGAACAAATCAGCTCTCTGAATGTTTCAGCTTGATTTGAACTAGCCACGTCCTGCTTTCAAGGCTACTCTGTTACCACTAGGAGATTGAGTAGTCCGATAAAAAATTTTAGTATTTAGCGCAATTGAAGCACAACAAAGAGATAATTTAGAGAAAAAGCATAGAGAATCTCGACGAGTATTGAAACCAAAACAACGATAAACAACAATCAGTTAATAGTTGCAAATAATAAACGAAAGAGAGGTCAGGAGCTTCTATATACACTGTTTGTAGCCAGTGTTGTTGGCCTTTTGACTGCTGCAGCAGCTGTATCACTGGCAGCAGAGGAGTCAGCAGGTGCTGCAATAGACATAGCTCGATCAGCAACAGACCCCACAGCAGCTGAGGTAGCAGCTGCTACAGAATTACCAGCAGCAGTTGAACACTTGCTCACATTAAGAGGCGGGTTTGAAGTAGCTGCTACACTGGCATTAGGAACTGTATTAGAGGAAATAGAGCAATTGAGAGTTGAGGTATAGAGAGCACGGCCTACAGGGGCAGTTGAGTTATCAGCAGCAGCTGCTGTTAAAGAGATTTTATTGTTAGCTGTAGTACCGGTGCAACCAGCAGCAGAACTATTGATAGTGACAGTTACACCAGTTGTATGAGGAGCTGTGGTAGGAATAGCTCTGGAAGCAGCTACAGCTATTGAACCAGCTGTATGAGGAGCTTTGGTAGGATTAGCTCTGGTAGCAGCTACAGCTACAGAGCCAGCTGTATGAGAAGCTGTGATAGGATTAGCCCTGGCAGCAGCTGCAGCTACAGAACCAGCTGTATGAGGAGCTGTGATAGGATTAGCTCTGACAGCAGCTACAGCTAGAGAGTCAGCTGTATGAGAAGCTGTGGTAGGATTAGCTCCGGCAGCAGCTACAGCTAGCGAACCAGCTGTATGAGCAGCTGTAGTAGGATTAGCTCTGGCAGCAGTTACAGCTAGAGAGCCAGTGTTCACGGCACCAGTACATTTAGCAGTAGAAGTAGTTGAATTACATGCAATGCTAGCAGTAGATTTACCACTATAAGCAGTCGAAGAGTGAGAAATAGTAGTGGTAGAACTATTAGCATCAGCTGCTGTAGCTTTAGCAGCAGCTGCACCAGTATCTGTTGTATCAGCAGCTGTTGTGTCAGCAGCTGTTGTATCAGCAGCTGTTGTATCAGCAGCTGTTGTGTCAGCAGAATTATCTGAAATAGAGTTAAGATGACGTTGTTGTTGTTGTTCACCAGCAGAGTCAGAGCTTATCTTGCGGGATTTCTCCGGATTAAGTTTACTCAATGCTGTCAGCTCCTACAATCAATCAATAAATCAATCAATCAATGTATGTATGTCTGAAAGAATCTGTCAAACAATCAATCAACCAACCAATCAATCAATTAACAAAACCAGTAAAAGTAATTCAGAGTAGCAATCAATTAAACAATACATTGAATTATCAATCAAACAATCTATTATTCACCCATACAGCGAAATAATAAATAATTCAATTATAATAAAATAATTCGCGAAGTCAGTAAATCTATCGATTAGTCAGTCAGTTACACAGTTAGTATGTCATTCAGTCAGTTAACAACAAAAGTATCAATAGATTATAATGTCGTCTATGCCAATTGACAGTAATGGATATTATTCTGTAATATTTATAAGTTACTATTAATGATACAAATATCCAAGGCCTCAACAATTTTAAATCTAACCCTGCTCAAATCTACATAGCCGACTAAATACTGCATTTTATAAGTCACAAATATTTCACTAGTATAACTGTAGTGAACGCTACATGTATAGCATCACCAAATTTTATCGGTGAGAGCTAATTGGCTATCAAAGCTCCAGGAACATCAAACAATCGAATAGTACACCTAATTGGATGGGTAGTAGACTGACAAGAGAATTTAACTGAATTTAATCTGATGCGAAAATATAATAATTTCGAGATTTAGTCGATATAAAATGAAAGAAAATGATGGGTGATCTTTGGTCAAAAGTATCACTAATAAATCCTAAATTTTATTCATATTATCTTCTTTGATGTACTGATTACAAACTTTCATCGAAAGTTAATATCGTTTCATAGAAAGTTTATATCGAAAGTTGAGGTTTTAATTCGAATGTAACTATCTGATATCAATGCAGTTTGGCATTAATAGGTTTTAATATAAATGAAGAAAGACAGTTGATTAGCCCTAAATATATACGTTAATAAATAAATAAAGTAGTAAAATAGAAACAAATTGAAGCAGCAGAAAATATTAAAATCACGAAGTTCTAGAATATATCCGACGCACAACAAGTATAGACAATGTCTGCCATGCTAAACTGTAAATTAAACAAGCCATGCACTCTTCTGAATCGAACACTTAAAACAGGCCGAAACAAAAATATTAATGTACAAACTATTAATGAACAAATTGAAAGCGTCAACATGATTGGCAATGATGTTTATGAAGTATATTTATATTTATGCGCATCACATCAGCATAATTTGAAAACAATTCAACTACAGCAGAACCAATCCAATGTAATTTAACTATAAATTTTCTCCAAGTAATTTGTAGGCCTATTTTTGAAATAGGTAAATTTTACAATTAACAATAAATCTAGCGTGAGCATATAGATATAGAAAACTAACTCAGATCTTTATTTATTTGATTCCTTTTATTTATTCTTGAGTTCAAGAGCTGGAAGGCGTTAGAAATTACTAAGAGAAAGACTGGTAGCGTATGTGAGAGGCCACTATTTCCATGTTCTCTTAAACTGCCAGGCTCAATACAAATATTCCTACTCACACTCTGCTTTCTCGCTCAGTAAGAGCACTCACTGATCTTGAAGTTGATCAAATCACAAATGCTAAGCCTTTATCACAAGAAAATATAGGTTTTGAGGTTGTTCCACATTGCATTCCGCTGTTCATTGCTCTTAGGACACGTGCAATTTAAGGTTGGTCTATTCTGTAGTGGCATGGAAGGATACTACAGAATATAGAATATACTCTAGGGAGTATATGCCGTATTATATAATATTGTATATTATAACTAATGTCTTAATAAGAAAAATATTCTTAACATAATATCAATTACCGATACACAAAATTTAAATGGTTAGAAATGAAAATAATAAAATTAAATTGAAACAGAGTTTTGTTTACTTTCAGGTTTCTCATATTCTTTCAGGGAGGTTATATTTTCTATTCAGACCTAAAGTTGTTTTATGCTGTTATGCTACTTGAAAGAAAGTAATCACACATACGTAACTAACAGCTAGGCAAACACTACGAATACTTAAAATTAGTATCAATTATTTAACTAACAAAATATTAGACACCATTTTCTCGAATTGTAGCAAAACAATTGACATTAGGATATGTATTGTATTCTCTATGTTAATCAAAAATTGTTTAATGTTTTTGAAGCTTTTTAAAAAAACAAATGAATTTTATCAGATAGTAGGTCTACGTACAAGTAGTAAGTTATATGAAAGGTCCACAGTTAATTGCTAGAGTTAATTACTACAATATATAATTGTAAAAGCTGTTATCGTGAAATCTTACGGCATGAAATTAAGAAATTAATCTAAATCTAATACAAGCAGTAAAACAGCTAGCATTCCGTAGTTTGAGAGCTCGTAAAACCTTACATCCAGCATTGAATCATCGCCGAGCGAATGCAGTGCTGCTGGTTCTCTTGGAGAAACGGGTCAACTTTATTTTCTGACATACATTCACAGCGATATTGTTTACTCAGCATTCATTCGACATCATTCATCTTCCCTTCTTGAATCCCAGTTTAACTAGGGTCGGGTTTTAGACAATTTTGCAGCAATTTCTAAAGCCTATGCGTTCACCAACCGAATGCCCTTTCTAACGTTGGTTTGGATCTTAGTGTTTTCGCCTTTTACGACACAAACAGTCCACGGTTGGTCTATTCTTCAGCAATCCGGACACAACACGGATAATTCAGCATTCATTACAAACTAAAAACGAATTTCAAACAGAAATGTTCCAGACATCGCCTACAGGCATCGATGCGGATGACGATTCTTCACTAAACTGCAATTAAGATACAGAGTATCTAATCAATATGTTTCTCATGTTTTTAAAGAAATGAAGTAATTTATTTAATCATTGATGAATCGCTTTGTTAAAAGGCAATACTATAGCGATATCTTCTCTGATCCAGGACTACTTTCATATATCAACACTAGATCTCTGATTGGCTATGTAAATGTGGGCACGGATACAATATTCTCAGCTCATTACGTCGAGATGATCACAGTACACAACTAAAAGGGAGGGATATGGCGTAACGGTTAGAGTATTCGCCTCAGAGGTTAGTGGCCTGAATTAAAATCCAGGTCAGTCAACCACTGAAGGACATCTCCTATGGCCCCAGGAAGGGAATCATGTATCAGAGCTTGCTGCCATTTGGCGTTATCAAAACCAAAGATGTGATTAGTCATGAGGAGGATTCACTGTAGTATGAGCGTCAGTCAAGTGCCTAACTTAAAAAGAAAAAATACACTATCATTATCATCAAAAGGTCATTTACGTAATTTGAAAGTTTATCAAGAAACTTCACCCATTAAAACTTTCTCTCATTTTTAACATACAAAAATTTACATTGAATGAAAACGAGTTACCACGAATGTGATTACAAATGTGTGGGCATGAAGAAATGTGTGGGAATCAAGAACACACTCTGGAAGCAAACCAGTGTCACAAATAACACTTCGAATTCATTAATTCAACTTAAGAAACAAAAATAGATGCAGTTTGAATTACAGACACAAAAACATAATTATTATGTAGCAAGTCTTAGAACAGATTCTAACTAGAGATAGGCTAATATGAAAATAAAGCAAGTCGAGTGATACAAAAATTTAGGCTTATTCATAGAACTGAAGGCTGAAGTGATAACTACTAATGATCTACTTCTGAACCACGTAGCGAAGGCTGTCCCAAATAAAACCTTCTTAAAAGAACGCTCTATCATAGTTGATTAATACAGTACCGCATAAATAGGCTTTGTTGCACAGTTTAGGTCTATTCGTATCCTGACACTTACTAAACTGGGATTCAAGGGAAAATGACGATGATGATGCCATTGCATTGTAACGCAGCAATGCCTTATGATAGCATATTCTAACTAAGAATTCAAAGTCAGGAAATTTTTAATTGAGCGTCAGTTAGATAAGCAGCGCCATCAACATAAAATGACTCAACAGTCTCTATTACCTGTGGAAGATCTCATGACAAAAAATAAAATCTGTAACTTTTATATAAGTTTTTCCATTGAGAATAGCTATATTCGTTATTTTACGAACCAATTTGCAGCTGCATTGAATATAATGAGCAGCAACATTGTATACATTATTCGTAAGTAGTATTTTCAATGAAAGTGTTCTCAGTGTAGGAAGACAGAAATAATATAGAAATCAGAATATGTAAACGCATTGATAAACAATAGGCTGCCTAATTCTAGAATTAACTCAAAAAGTTTGCAAAAAAATTACAGTTCAGCCTCTACTGCAGAACAGGTAGAATAATAAGTTTCAGATCACAAACAATTCCTCTGAGTGCAACTATAAAACAATTCCATTCAGGACAGCCTTCCTAATTAATGCTTTGATATTATCAAAAATAAAAATTTAATTAAATTAAACTCAGAAAAAATATACAAACAAAAATGTTCACAAATGAAGTAAAAAATCGCATAGGTGAAATAAAAAAATTACACTTAAGCGCAGTGCTATGCTGAGGACTGACAGAGCTACTGTACTTGTACTGAAGCAATTTCATGAAGCAACAAAATCTAAAGTGACAGTGAAATTCAAAAGAATATAAGACAAATAAAGACCACCAATAAAGAGTGCACCAAGCAAACAGCCTACAGAAGTTTGAACAGGCTAGAGTTCAGCTCATCTAGACACTACAACCATTCCACTAGCAGTCATCCGCACAGTGCAGTCTACTAGATAGATGCATGTAATCCTAATAGACACTTGACCGTGACAAACACAACAAAATACATTACTTAGATCAATTGTATCTTGACGTCAGTTAAATACTCGACCACGGATCAGTATGTGCGGGGTTCAAATCCTGGGCTCGCTCGTCACTGACATCGCTTTCGAGTGAGGAAACTGACGTTAACCTTAGCTTTACCAGCTTTATGTAGTAGATCTACAAACTCAGAAACATACACGTCAGAATTAGACTGCAAAAATCCAAAACAAACTGCTATTATAATAATTAATAATGATTAATTATTATATTAATATTATAATAATTATTATAAATAAGATGTATTTTAACAATTTATATTGGTGGAAATGTATATAGCAAAACATCGGGATGGAATACCTTGAGCGCCTCACGTCGTAGAAACTCCAGCCTGGCCTTGGACTCCGCCACGTTGGTAGGAATGTCAGGTATAGCATTGGCTACCAACAGCTTCAGGGCCAGGACTATGTGCTGCAGAGAAATACAGCAAAGATATATTACCATCTGAAGATCTATCAACTTTCAATAAAACCAACTGAAAATACAGAAATATGAGGATATCATGCTACTAGACAAAGCGTGGACTAACCTCCAGTAGTATGATGTATATCATGCTAATAAACAAAGCGTAGACTAACTTCCAATAGTATGATGTATATCATGATACTAGACAAAGCGTGGACTAACTTCCAATAGTATGATGTTTATCATGATACTAGACAAAGTGTGGACTAACTTCCAATAGTATGATGTATATCATGATACTAGACAAAGCGAGGACTAACCTCCATTAGTGTGATGTATATCAAGCTACTAGACAAAGCGTGGACTAACCTCCAGTAGTATGATGTTTATCATGCTACTAAACAAAGTGTGGACTAACTTCCAATAGTATGATGTATATCATACTAGACAAAGCGAGGACTAACCTCCATTAGTGTGATGTATATCATGCTACTAGACAAAGCGTGGACTAACCTCCAGTAGTATGATGTATATCAAGCTACTAGACAAAGCGTGGACTAACCTCTAGTAGTATGATGTATATGACACGCTGCACAGTGGAGCAGCCACCGAACAATCGATCAGCCAGGTCAGACATGCCGATCAGCGCACAGTTAACCATCACCGCAATGATACTCATCAGCTCTAGCGCATTCTGCTCAAGACACATGCACATCTACACAACTGTTCATTTAAAGAAACCTTACAATTGTTAGAGAGCAATCAGATCAGATTTAAAGAAAATTTATAATTGGTAGAGAGCAATCAGTTCAGATTAAAGAAAATTTATAATTGGTAGAGAGTAATCAGTTCAGATTAAAGAAAATTTATAATTGGTAGAGAGCAATCAGATCAGATTTAAAGAAAATTTATAATTAGTATATAGCAATCAGTTCAGATTAACGAAAATTTATAATTGGTAGAGAGCAATCAGTTCAGATTTAAAGAAAATTTATAATTGGGAAACTGCAGAGATTAACTAAAAAATTTCCAATTACCATAAAAACAAGCCGAATTCAAAAATGACTAAAGACATCTTAGCAAAAAACGCGCAAGATTACTTTTTTAATGTTCAGGATTTTTTAGTTTCGAAATGCTCGCGATTTAAACAGAAAAAATGAACGAGACATCATTTGAGAAAATGATCGAGATGGAGGTTAGAGAAATTGTGAGAGAAAACAGACGAGATGTCCTTTAAGAACATGATCGAGATGAAGGTTAGAGAGGCTGCGAGAGAAAACAGACGAGCTATCCTTTAAGCAAATGATCGAGATATAGGTTAGAGAAGCTGCGATAGAAAACAGACGAGATGTCCTTTAAAAATATGCTCGAGATACAGGTTAAGAGGTGAGAGAAAACAGAGGTGATGTCCTTTAAGCAAATGATCGAGAAATAGGTTAGAGAGGTTGCGAAAGAAAACAGACGAGAGAAAACAGACGAGATGTCGTTTAAGAACATGCTCGAGATGGACAGAGACCTGCCAGATGCCGATGTTCTCGACGCGCTGACCGAAGGGTCTCTGGGAGGTGACGCAGAGCTTGAAGGCGTCTGAGCGAATCTCGATGACATTGTTGAGCATGGCACACATCGCAGCCATGGGGAAGGCTGGAGAGAAGAGAGTGACATAGCCAAACTGTATCAACATCTCCAGGTAGTCCTCGAACGTGTCCTCGTACTGAATACATCATAGCGTAGTGGATGCGAAAGTCAACAAATTACAAAAAAACAGTGTATCTATAAGTCAAGAACAACAAAGAAGTTATTAAAAAATAATGTGTCTAAAAGTTGAGAACAACAAAGAAGTTATTAAAAAACAATGTTTCTAAAAGTAAAGAACAACAAAGAAGCTATTAAAAAACAATGTATCTAAAAGTAGAGAAAAACAAAGAAGTTAAAAAAAACAATGTCTCTAAAAGTAGAGGAAAACAGACAAGAATAAACAACAAATCTCTTACGAAACAACAATAATTACTGAAATAATTGTCAATTGTAAAAAGTCCCAATAAAACAGTTTTCCAACATCTACAAATAATGCAATATTAATAACAAAAACACCATGTTGTTATTCATATAAAAATATTAAACAAACATTAATCTTTATTTTACATTTATTGATCCTTCATCCTTAAATTACGTAATATGGCAGTAAATGATCCTATCACATGAAGATATCGCAATATGTAATATGAAAAGATGATATTCTATTAAGTACTATGATAATATGATATTCTATTAAGTACTATGATAATATGATATTCTATTAAGTACTATGATAATATGATATTCTATTAAGTACTATGATAATATAATATTCTAATAGGTAATATAACCTACATCATCACTACATCTTCATCGCTACTGGCTGGAGCCAGTGGCGATGTCGGTAAGATACTTGGCCGCGGATCAGTAGGTGCGGGGTTCAAATCCCGGGCTCGCTCGTCACTGACATCGCTTTCGAGTGAGGAAACTGACGTTAATATTAGCTTTACCAGCTTTTCGCTTTTTAATATGATTTGATGATATCGTAAAAGGCAGTATGATAATGATGATTTCCCTATTCACTTAACACACCACAGTTTAATTTCGTATCAACCAAAGAAACGATCCAGTATTAGGAACAACACAAGAGCCAGACGTACCCTGGTCATGACGGCCTCCACCTCAGATTGGGTGAGGTTCAGTCCACTGTCGATCTTCTCCACCTCCTCCTGGAAAACCTTCCTCCTCTCCTCAGTCACCTCGTTGTCGCTCCCGTAGTTGCTGCCTTCTGGTGAGCTCGACGATCTCTCAGGAGACGACGATGATCTACAGCAGTCAATCAATCAATCAATCAATCAATCAATCTATCTATCAATCGGTCGATAATTCAATCGATATTTCAGGGGACGCCGATGATCTACAGCAGTCAATCAATCAATCAATCAACTGATAAATAAATCAATCAATCCATAAATAAATAAATAAATCAATCAATCAATCAATTAATCAATCAATCAACTGATCAATGAATCACTCAACTGATCAATCAATCAATTAATCAATCAATCAATCAACCAACCAATAGGTCGATAATTCAATCGGGCAAGTAATTAATAATATAATTAAACTACAAGAGAATGACTAATAAAATATAATTAATTGCTCTACTATTCAAAATTATTTACCTGACTAAAATGACGTACTGTTAATTTACTAAAACAACATAAGGGAACTAAAGCAACATAAATATATGCATGAATTTATAAATATGCTTTTATTAAAACAGAGAATTAACAATCAGATGATACTAAATCTAGTACTGACATTACAATGTGTAAATATTTATCATGCACTGAAACCAAAGTGTATATTTACCTGGTACTGTTCTCAATGTGGACTGCTTATATTAATCTGACACTGCTGCCACTGCGTATATCTACCTGACACTGTTACCACTGCGTATATTAATCTGACGCTGCTGCCACTGCTTATATCTACCAGGCACTGTTACCACTGCGTATATTAATCTGACACTGCTGCCACTGCTTATATTAATCTGACACTGTTACCACTGCATATATCTACCAGGCACTTTTACCACTGCGTATATCTACCAGACACGGTTACCACTGCTTATATCTACCTGACACTGTTACCACTGCTTATATTCATCTGACACTGTTACCACTGCTTATATCTACCAGGCACTGTTACCACTGCATATATCTACCAGGCACTGTTACCACTGCGTATATCTACCTGACACTGTTACCACTGCGTATATCTACCTGACACTGTTACCACTGCATATATCTACCAGGCACTGTTACCACTGCGTATATCTACCAGACACTGTTAGCACTGCATATATTAATCTGACACTGTTACCACTGCTTATATCTACCAGACACTGTTACCAATGCTTATATCTACCAGACACTGTTACCACTGCTTATATCTACCAGACACTGTTACCAATGCTTATATCTACCAGACACTGTTACCACTGCTTATATCTACCAGACACGGTTACCACTGCTTATATCTACCTGACACTGTTACCACTGCTTATATTCATCTGACACTGTTACCACTGTGTATATTAATCTGACACTGTTACCACTGCTTATATCTACCAGGCACTGTTACCACTGCGTATTTCTACCTGACACTGTTACCACTGCGTATATTAATCTGACACTGTTACCACTGCATATATCTACCTGACACTGCGGCCACTGCTTATATCTACCTGACAATGTTACCACTGCGTATATTAATCTGGCACTGTTACCACTGCGTACATCTACCAGGCACTGTTACCATTGCGTATATTTTTCACCTGGCACTCTCTTCCTCAGCCTCCAGATCCTCTCCACTCTCGGCTCTTCTGATCTGTCTCTCCAGAGTGTCCGGACTCATGGCCTCCACCTTGCTGTAGCAGCTCTTGTACATCTTGAACCTCTCTATGATGAACGGCAGCAGGGCCTCCTTCACGTTACCTATCACTTGTCGAGTTATCAACAGCGCTGCCAGTTGCTGCGTCAATAAGTTAACCGACCAATCAATCAATCAACGAGCCAGGCAGTCAACCAGTCAGTCAATCAACCAATCAATCAATCAGCCAGACAGTCAACCAATCAGTCAATCAACTAATCAATCATCCAGGTAGTCAGTCAGTCAATCGGCTAAACAATCATGCTAGATAGCAATCCAAACTTATCAAATCATTATTAGATAATTAAAGCAAATTATTAATTAAATGGATCTTATATTAATTTTTCAAACTTTTGATAAAGGTTCTATATCGTATTGCCAGGGGTTTTGTGGCTTTTGGCCATTTGAATTACTCTATCATTATCACAGATATAATTTTTTACATAAGCTAACTAACACTGAATGCTTGAATAGTAAGCTAGATTTAGATAAATATGATTATATTGTAAGGATTATGTTAATATTAAAAATAAATATGCAATTTCTGAATGATGACAGTATTGGTAAAATAAGATACAAAGTTTGGACTTATTTTGAAGGTATATTGCACTAATTAGATTATTGATAGTCAATCCTAAGATACGCGACTATTTTTAGTTTAAATTTGTCTACTTGTAGACTCTTTCATGGTTAATCCGTAGTTTCTGTTGGTCTGTTCATTATTATCTTTCATTTCTTGTTCTGTTTTACTGCAATGCATTTTGGTGAATAAAGATCAAATTAAATTAAATCGACAAAACTTTAAACTATAAATTAAATGGATTCTTATATGAAACAGATTAAATTTTTTCTGCTGTTAACTGTTGAGAAAAATTTCCGGTAAATCTTGTACTAAAGGAACTATGTACACCTATGTCTCTTCCATCATCTACACATACATGATTTATACTTTAAATAGACTCATCTGTAAAAATTGATCTAATAAACCAGTAAATCTTCATCGAGTTTACACTAAAGAGAAACAAGTAAAAGTTAAGTATTAAAATACAGTAAAAATATGTATTCGATACCGGCCTACACCAAAATTCGCTACTAGACTGAGGATAAAGTATATTACATAGTAACTGGTACCTTAAGCAAGTAAAATATGGATATGGAACCCTTTTACTGGCAATTTAAATGTGAAACAAACTATTCAAATGAGACAGAAGTCCTGAATGTTAATATGGATTATCACTAAATTGAAATCTATACATTTAACTTACGTCCTTCAGCTGTTGCATATCTTGTATGTAGAATGCAATGTAGAAGAGAGACAGAAATGAGTTCACAAACTGAAACTGTACAAGGGTAATAAAGTGCAATAAATAACATAAGACAATACATGGCACTCACCATAATCACTATAATAATCATCATCATCTTCCCTTGAATCCCAGTTTAACTAGGGTCGGGATACGAATAGACTGTCTCAAATCCTCTTTGTCTCATACTATATCAAAATCTCTTCCATTCGTTTTAGAAACTTTTGTGATAATTTCTGGATACCTAGACGCTCACCAAACGAATGGTCTTTCTGACGTTGTCTAACTCATTATAATAATAATAATTATAATAATAATAATAAAAATAATAATAAAGGTTTAACGTCCGTTTCCTCATCCAATGATGATGTCAGGGAGGTCATTATATGCAACAAGTTGCTAGTATATTGCTAACAGATTAAATAATATCTAAATAATAAAATAATATTACAAGAATCATTTTTTTAATTAAACTTAAAATTAAATTACACTGGTAGTTCATAAGTCATGAACAGTATAAAGTATGGTATAACAGTATTAACAGATAACAGTATGGTATCTATGGTATAACAGTATTAACAGATAACAGTATGGTATGTAACGTATAACAGTGTTAACAGATAACAGTATGGTATGTATGGTATAACAGTATTAACAGATAACAGAATAGCACGGCAGCATTAGTTTTGTGCTTGGTTGTATTCTCATTGTCTACCTAGGCTCCTAAGCTTCTCCTTTGACCTACCTATCTCAAACTTTATATTACTATTAATTACACCGACTGAAAGGTAATCGTGATTATAGACAAACATGATAAGTCCATTAATACAAACAAGCATATACACTTAACCACAAAAAAAGCATTACTAACAATTATGTAACACAGGCAGACATAAGTTTATACAATCAAAATTATTCATATAGGAGAAACAGCCTATCTAAATATCTTTATATTATTGATTTTAGAATCTACAGAAGTCAAACAATACTTAATTATGAAGAATAAATGTTAATTCTGCTATACAGTGATGGGATAAATTATATAAAAATCTTTTGTATTTTTAAAATTAACTGAGCCTAGCACTGCTGCAATCATATTCACATCAGCAGAGACGTCAACCTACCAGAACAAGCTTGACAATCAGGTTGTTCTCATACGACACCTGAAGCCTGTGATTTTCTGCATAAATAAAGAAACACCTTCTATTTCCCACAAAACAAACATTCTTTGTAAGACATTTATGTTACAAGCGCTAAGTCTTTCTGCTGCTTACTCGTTGTTTCATTACCTATGAATTATTGTACTTCCGGTTTAAAAACTTCAACAAATGCAGACCAGAATTAATTTTAAATAATTAAAACCTAATAGTTATTATGTGAGTGAGTGACTGACTGACAGATTGATTGGTTGATAGATGGATTAATTTCTCTGCATCCACAGCTGCAGGGCTAATTCAGCTCTATGATTTATTATAGTTACAATAAAAAATTATTTCTTACAGGTCACAATTAAAGGCTTGATAGTTACATGTATCTAGAGCGAGTCAACTAGAGAAAATCTGAGTGCTTCTGAGATTTACATTAAACCTACTCAAATCTAAATCAAAACACAGTTAATCAAATAATTATCATATTAATTACAACATATAATATTCTTTCACGCTACTCAACAATAGAGCACGTCTTAAAGTAAACGTCAGTCTAATTAATGCTTTTATTAGTAAAAGCAAGATGTATAGCAACTTTTTACCAAAAGGTTCATCCAAATAGCACAGTGGAATGCAGTGCTCAACTATACTTGGAGCCTCTGAACATGTGCATGTGTTATACTCAGCTGCCTGTGCGCCCCTGATATCATCATCGGGTGACGAAGAGAACGTAAAATGCTTTTAACTTCTTGTATAATTTATTCACGTAAGTGACACGGTGTGCAGTGTTGTCATAGTTAACAGGCAGACTAGAGATCATGTGTTTATGTACAACTCATGTATAGATTGACTGTTTGATGACCGATTGACTGGTTTAGCAGGGGCTAATAAAACTACTGCTTGATGACAGATTGATCGCTTAAACAGGGGCTTATAAAACTAAGTGCTTAGTAGGTCCATAGTTAAGTAAGGTGTATACTGTATAGGTTTCAAATGACTCAAGTGAATGGAGAAGTATATACGCCATAATTTCTATTCAGAACGCTACAGAATGAATAATTTCTTATTGATAAAGGATTAATTTCCAGAACTGAATGGAGTCTATAAAACCTTTATCACTAAGCCATGTGACAATCAAGCAAACCTTTATCACTAAGCCATGTGACAATCAATCAAACCTTTATCACTAAGCCAAGTGACAATCAATCAAACCTTTATCACTACGCCATGTGACAATCAAGCAAACCTTTATCACTAAGCCAAGTGACAAACAATCAAACCTTTATCACTAAGCCAAGTGACAATCAATCAAACCTTTATCACTAAGCCAAGTGACAATCAATCAAACCTTTATCACTAAGCCATGTGACAATCAATCACACCTTTATCACTAAGCCATGTGACAATCAATCAAACCTTTATCATTAAGCCAAGTAGCAATCTTCTTGTAGACATCATCGAACACTCCGATAGAAATCGCGAGGAGGATCTTGGGCACGAACTTGAAGAAGAAGGGCAGAGTAAAGTTATCGACCATTCTGTTGATCCAGTTCTGCAGCTCAAAGATGCACCACATGGTGGCGAAGACTACGAAGAGACAGAGAGCGACCACTGGACAACTGACGAGGTAGCGGAACACATTGCGCTTCCAAGTAGGGTACATCGGTTCAAGTCTTCCTGTCACCAGGCTTAGTCCTATACGACCCTGTTAAATCAATCAATCAATCAATCAATCAATCAATCAATCAATCAATCATAGGTTCAAGTCTGCCTGTAACCAGGCTTAGTCCTGTAAGACCCTGTTAAATCAATCAATCAATCCAACTGTTAAATCAATTATTCAATCATCCGTTCAAGTCTTCTTACCACCACGCTTAGTCCTATACGACCTTGATAAATCAATCAATCAATCATGTAATCCAACTGTTAAATCAATCAATTTATACTCAGTTCAAGTCTTAATAACACCACGCATAGTCCTATACGACCCTGTTAAATCAATCAATCAATCATGCAATCCAAATGTTAAATAAATCATTCAATCATCCTATCCAACAATCAAATCAATCAAGTAATCCAACTGTTAAAGCAATAATCCAGTCTACATCTTTGCAAAGGGATCTACCATAGTGTACACATTCTGACACTAATAATAAGAACAACAATTATAATAATATAAAATAATAAAGGTTTAGAGTCCTTTCATAATAAAAGGACGATGTCAGCGACGCGGCACCATCACATATCACTACAAATCGATACCCTGAAACGATTTGAAAAGTGCATGCTGCAGAAAAAGAAACAAAGATCCTAAACAGTGCCTGTCATAAAAACAGTCAGACAATATGTAATATGAATCTCTTTATACGTCATACACAAAAAAACGGGTTTACTCATACACGTGCAACAGTGAAATGAAAAACTGAGAGAGATAAGTTATCCAATTCGCAATACCTTACATAACAATTACAGAGATATAACTAAAATTAAATAAACTCTGCTGCTCATGCCTTATTCGAAAATGCATTTATAACTGCAATTTCTATATCGTAGTATGAGACTGAATCAAAGTTGAATCCAGCAACATTATACTTCGTACAAATATTCACACAGTTAATCAGAAAATTGGTCTAGCAACTTAGCAAGAACGAAGAGAAGAATCAGAGCGAGGTAACAAATGAGAGAGCGTTAGTGAGAGCGATTGTCTTACGTGAAAGAGAGGTCTGGGTTCAACGAGCAGCTCATCCTGTTTGTCGAGGGTGCCCCACCTGTACGCATACTCTGCACTCTTACGCTTCCACATCTCCAGGTACAGTGTCGCCCAGAGAACGTTAAACAGCGCAAACACCACAAAACAAATGTCCTCTATATCCTAGCAACACAAACAACATACTGTCCTCTATATCCTAGCAACACATACAACATACTGTCCTCTATATCCTAGCAACACATACAACATACTGTCCTCTATATCCTAGCAACACATACGACATGTCCTCTATATCCTAGCAACACATACGACATGTCCTCTATATCCTAGCAACACATACGACATGTCCTCTATATCCTAGCAACACATACGACATGTCCTCTATATCCTAGCAACACATACGACATGTCCTCTATATCCTAGCAACACATACGACATGTCCTCTATATCCTAGCAACACATACGACATGTCCTCTATATCCTAGCAACACATACATGTCCTCTATATCCTAGCAACACATAACATGTCCTCTATATCCTAGCAACACATACAACATGTCCTCTATATCCTAGCAACACATACAACATGTCCTCTATATCCTAGCAACACATACAACATGTCCTCTATATCCTAGCAACACATACAACATGTCCTCTATATCCTAGCAACACATAAAACATGTCCTCTATATCCTAGCAACACATAAAACAAATGTCCTGTAAATCCTAGCAACACATAAAACAAATGTCCTGTAAATCCTAGCAACACATAAAACAAATGTCCTGTAAATCCTAGCAACACATAAAACAAATGTCCTGTAAATCCTAGCAACACATAAAACAAATGTCCTGTAAATCCTAGCAACACATAAAACAAATGTCCTGTAAATCCTAGCAACACATAAAACAAATGTCCTGTAAATCCTAGCAACACAAAAAACAAATATCCTGTAAATCCTAGCACATAAAACAAATGTCCTGTAAATCCTAGCAACACATAAAACAAATGTCCTGTAAATCCTAGCAACACATAAAACAAATGTCCTGTAAATCCTAGCAACACATAAAACAAATGTCCTGTAAATCCTAGCAACACATAAAACAAATGTCCTGTAAATACTAGCAACACAAACAACAAATATCCTGTAAATCCTAGCAACACCAAACAACCAAATATCATGAAAGCCTAGCAAACACATAAAACAAATTCCTTGAAATCCTAGCAACACAAACAACAAGATATCCTGTAAATACTTAGCACAATAAAACAAAGGTCCTGTAATATCCTAGCAACCACATAAAAAAATGTCCTGTAAAATCCTTAGACAACACATAAAAACAAATGTCCGGTAATCCTAGCAAACACAAACAACAATATCCCTGTAAAATCCTAGCAGCACACAAAACAAACAACAAATATCCTGTAAATCCTAGCAACACAAACAACAAATATCCTGTAAATCCTAGCAACACAAACAACAAATATCCTGTAAATCCTAGCAACACAAACAACAAATATCCTGTAAATCCTAGCAACACAAACAACAAATATCCTGTAAATCCTAGCAACACAAACAACAAATATCCTGTAAATCCTAGCAACACAAACAACAAATATCCTGTAAATCCTAGCAACACAAACAACAAATATCCTGTAAATCCTAGCAACACAAACAACAAATATCCTGTAAATCCTAGCAACACAAACAACAAATATCCTGTAAATCCTAGCAACACAAACAACAAATATCCTGTAAATCCTAGCAACACAAACAACAAATATCCTGTAAATCCTAGCAACACAAACAACAAATATCCTGTAAATCCTAGCAACACAAACAACAAATATCCTGTAAATCCTAGCAACACAAACAACAAATATCCTGTAAATCCTAGCAACACAAACAACAAATATCCTGTAAATCCTAGCAACACAAACAACAAATATCCTGTAAATCCTAGCAACACAAACAACAAATATCCTGTAAATCCTAGCAACACAAACAACAAATATCCTGTAAATCCTAGCAACACAAACAACAAATATCCTGTAAATCCTAGCAACACAAACAACAAATATCCTGTAAATCCTAGCAACACAAACAACAAATATCCTGTAAATCCTAGCAACACAAACAACAAATATCCTGTAAATCCTAGCAACACAAACAACAAATATCCTGTAAATCCTAGCAACACAAACAACAAATATCCTGTAAATCCTAGCAACACAAACAACAAATATCCTGTAAATCCTAGCAACACAAACAACAAATATCCTGTAAATCCTAGCAACACAAACAACAAATATCCTGTAAATCCTAGCAACACATAAAACAAATATCCTGTAAATCCTAGCAACACATAAAACAAATATCCTGTAAATCCTAGCAACACAAACAACAATATCCTGTGGTAAATCCTAGCAACACATAAAACAAATATCCTTGTAAATCCTAGCAACACATAAAACAAATATCCTGTAAAATCATCCTAGCAACACTAAAACAAAATCCTGTAAAATCATAGCAACACAAACAACAAATATCCTGTAATCTAGCAACACATAAAACAAAATATCCGTAACTCCTTAGCAACACAAAAAACAAATATCCTGTAAATCCTCGCAACACATAAAACATAATATCCTGTAAATGCCTAGCAACAATAAAAAAATATCCTGTAAATCCTCGGCAAACAATAAAAACAAATATCCTTGTTTTTTTTGTTATAAATCCTAGCAACACAAACAACAAATATCCTGTAAAGCCTAGCAACACATAAAACAAATATCCTGTAAATCCTAGCAACACAAACAACAAATATCCTGTAAATCCTAGCAACACATAAAACAAATATCCTGTAAATCCTAGCAACACAAACAACAAATATCCTGTAAATCCTAGCAACACAAACAACAAATATCCTGTAAATCCTAGCAACACAAACAACAAATATCCTGTAAATCCTAGCAACACAAACAACAAATATCCTGTAAATCCTAGCAACACAAACAACAAATATCCTGTAAATCCTAGCAACACAAACAACAAATATCCTGTAAATCCTAGCAACACAAACAACAAATATCCTGTAAATCCTAGCAACACAAACAACAAATATCCTGTAAATCCTAGCAACACAAACAACAAATATCCTGTAAATCCTAGCAACACAAACAACAAATATCCTGTAAATCCTAGCAACACAAACAACAAATATCCTGTAAATCCTAGCAACACAAACAACAAATATCCTGTAAATCCTAGCAACACAAACAACAAATATCCTGTAAATCCTAGCAACACAAACAACAAATATCCTGTAAATCCTAGCAACACAAACAACAAATATCCTGTAAATCCTAGCAACACAAACAACAAATATCCTGTAAATCCTAGCAACACAAACAACAAATATCCTGTAAATCCTAGCAACACAAACAACAAATATCCTGTAAATCCTAGCAACACAAACAACAAATATCCTGTAAATCCTAGCAACACAAACAACAAATATCCTGTAAATCCTAGCAACACAAACAACAAATATCCTGTAAATCCTAGCAACACAAACAACAAATATCCTGTAAATCCTAGCAACACAAACAACAAATATCCTGTAAATCCTAGCAACACAAACAACAAATATCCTGTAAATCCTAGCAACACAAACAACAAATATCCTGTAAATCCTAGCAACACAAACAACAAATATCCTGTAAATCCTAGCAACACAAACAACAAATATCCTGTAAATCCTAGCAACACAAACAACAAATATCCTGTAAATCCTAGCAACACAAACAACAAATATCCTGTAAATCCTAGCAACACAAACAACAAATATCCTGTAAATCCTAGCAACACAAACAACAAATATCCTGTAAATCCTAGCAACACAAACAACAAATATCCTGTAAATCCTAGCAACACAAACAACAAATATCCTGTAAATCCTAGCAACACAAACAACAAATATCCTGTAAATCCTAGCAACACAAACAACAAATATCCTGTAAATCCTAGCAACACAAACAACAAATATCCTGTAAATCCTAGCAACACAAACAACAAATATCCTGTAAATCCTAGCAACACAAACAACAAATATCCTGTAAATCCTAGCAACACAAACAAATATCCTGTAATCCTAGCACAACAAACAACAAATATCCTCTTATCCTAACAACACATAAAACATGTCCTCTATATCCTAGCAACACATAAAACAAATGTCCTGTAAATCCTAGCAACACATAAAACATGTCCTCTATATCCTAGCAACACATAAAACATGTCCTCTATATCCTAGCAACACATAAAACAAATGTCCTGTAAATCCTAGCACCACAAACAACAAATATCCTCTTATCCTAACAACACATAAAACATACGTTCTCTATCTTTCAAAAGATTATCTGAGTTTTACGCCGATATCCACGTCACCTTTACTCAATGTGCATACGACTAAAACTTTAAAGCAAAAATGCCAGTGAGTAGAGAACCTGGTGGGTGCCCTGTATGAGCCAGAAGAAGAGTCCCAGGAAGGCTGGCCCAAAGAGGCACTTGGTGTAGTAGCCTAGGAACCCAAAGTACAGGGCTATCTTCACACTGAAGTACTCACACACTTGATCTGTTCTCAATCAAACAATTAATCTATAAATCAATCCAAAAATATAGATCAAAGAGACAATCTGAACAGCCGTCAATAATTCTAAAGCAAACATATTATCTAAAAGCTAGTGTTAATAATTATCTAAAAGCTAGAGCTGTTAACTATCTAACGCGAATGCTATAAATGTTCTATACGCTAGAGCTATTAATTATCTATGTCCTAGAGCTATATTACAATTAATAAAAATATATTATTATCTAAAAGCTAGAGAAAATAATTATCTAAAAACTATAACTTAATTATATCATCAGCAACACATTCATACCGTTGAACAAGTAACAATTGAAAGACTAACAATTACCAGACATTGAACGACTAACAATTACCAAATCTAGACTGAATAACAACTACCGAACCATTACCATCAATCAGTTAATATATCCATAAAGAAACACAATTTTGCTTTTATTAAGAATGCAAACCCAGCATTAGTTTAAAAAACATCTTAAATTGTTAATACAGAGAGGATGTGACAGAATTAATTGATTGCTAAAACACTGATAGTAGAGATTTAAATAAGAAAATCATGAAAAAAAAAAAAAAAACAAGGGAAATAACTTTTCATTTCAGAAAAAGATTTCATAATATTAATCTTTGCATGCAGTTATTCTCTGATCATGTATGATCAGAAAAAAGCGCTTGTAAACGCTAATTAGTGAGCTGATTTCAGCTTACTAATTAGCGTTTACAGACGGTGCAAAACTGAACAGGCTACACTGGTTGATTTATTTGAATTGACATTTTAAAAAAACATTATCTTAATCTTAATCACTGCATCCCACAGCTGAAATAGAATGCGATGAATCTGAGAGATGAAAAATATGGGATTTACTGATAATATGGTGTGGGACAGAGAGGATGGGAGAACGTCCATTCGTATCGCTATACAAGCTAAACTAGGATACAAGGGAAGAAGATGATAATGATGACAATTAAACGAGCCTAGCAAGATTCAGGGCACATATTAGTGCTTTCGTTGCCTTTGTGTCTTTTTTCACTTTTTCTTTTTTCTATCTCCATGTATTTCAGTTGTACAATTTTACATAAGTTAAGTAAATTTGATTCAATTCAATTCAAGGAAGCTAGCGAGACATACCTAAAGGTTGCTCTTTGAAGAAAGCCTGCACCCAGCTTTCCCTCAGGAACGCGAGATCTGTTGAGCTGTGTAGAGGAAACACCTGGTCTATGATCTTTCTTGATATCAGGGTCGGCACTGTAAAACATAGATATAATAAATAGTTAAATATTCTACAATTTACAGGCATAATTACAGAATTAGTTACTATCAAGTAACTACTGGCGAAGTCGGTAAGATACTCGACCGCAGATCAGTATGTGCGGGGTTCAAATCCTTTGCTCTCCCGTCACTGACATCGCTTTCGAGTGAGGAAACGGACGTTAACCTTAGCTTTGCCAGCTTTATCATACAAATGAACTAGGATTAAATAAATAAGACACTAATCAGCAGAAATAAGTCAGCGCTAATCAACAGAAAAAGTATATAAAAGTTAAATAGATCTTAACATAAAACATCAGTTTTATTCTCCTCCTCTATCATTAATCATTATCAATGAATCAACAGCATGTAGTTGGCAATAATTAATCATTAAGACAGTTCCAGTTTATCTTCAAATTTTGATAAATCTCTAATGGCGAATAAAGGCAAGATTAAAAGGGCCGATGGTTTACAATTTATATCCCAAATAATCTCGCAAGAATAGGTCACGTACTAGTTCGAAATAAAAAAAAATCAATCGCAAATTATGCACCTAAGATCAAATCATTAATAATGTGACATAAATAAATTATTTTCAATTTTATCCAGTATATCGTACATATAAATGTCGCCCACCTATGGCCTGCCCATCGAAGAACTTGATGCCGTGCAGCTGATCGCCCGGGTGACCCCTCAGGTTCATCAGCATCTGATGTATGATGCTCTGCCGCTCCTGACTCGTCAGGAACGTCGTCGAGTCCTCCACCCCCTCAAAGAACGCCTGGTCCTCAAACACAAATTCCTTAACACCTCCGCCAAACTGAGGACTGATCTCCTTCCTGATACCAAGCTCTTCTGCTCCTCTCAGCATGCTGCAGACACAGCGATTAATTGTGATTAATAATGATCTGCAAATTCTGGTTAATGTCTAAAATGTCTAAATGTCTAAAATGTCTAAAATGTCTAAATGTCTAAATGTCTAAAATGTCTAAAATGTCTAAAATGTCTAAATGTCTAAAATGTCTAAAATGTCTAAATGTCTAAAATGTCTAAAATGTCTAAATGTCTAAAATGTCTAAATGTCTAAAATGTCTAAAATGTCTAAATGTCTAAAATGTCTAAAATGTCTAAATGTCTAAAATGTCTAAAATGTCTAAATGTCTAAAATGTCTAAAATGTCTAAAACTTAGAACTATTGATTGAATGCTTGAGTTCCGGTTAATATCTAAATTCTTTTGAAAATAAAAGAACTTCTAATCCTCTGATAGAGAATTGATTGATTGATTCCTCGAGTTCTAGTTAATATCTAAAATCTCCTACAAATAAAAGAACTTAGAACTATTGATTGCTTGCTCGAGTTCTGATTAATGTCTAAAATCTCATAAAAATAAAAGAACTTCTATTGATTGATTGCTTGAGTTCCGGTTAATATCTAAAATCTCTTAAAAATAAAAGAACTTATAATATTTCGGTATCACTTAAAGTTATTGCTTCGCAAGATGTACACATAACTTGATCTAAAGTTTGACCAATATGGTATCTGCACAGAAGTTAAGGATATCATGTACAATATTTGATAAATAACTGACTGAACTAGATATTTTATATAATATCACATCATTAAGCACTAAAGATAATCATATCTCATCCTTTTCCTAAGCAGTGGTGAAGCAGAAGTTAAACATATCAAACGATATTATATAAACAATTGACTAAGCATTTTATGCAATATCACATCATACATTAACTGAATACTAAATCACATCAGGTCGCATACTTTTCCTAAGCAGTGGAGAAACAAAAGTCGAAGACATCAAACGACATTTGCAAATAACTGATAGAACTATGTATTGTAAGTTATATCACATCATACAATAATCGAGCACTAAATCTCGTCAAATCGCATACTTTTCATAAATGGCGGTGAAGCAGAAGTCGAAGACATCAAACGATATTTGATAAATAACTGATAGAAATATGTATCGTATGTAATATCTCATCATACACTAATCGAGCACTAAAGGGGCATCACGTCGCCTACTTTTCATAAGTGGCGGTGAGACAGAAGATGAAGAGATCAAAATATATTATTTAAATAACTGATAGAACTATGTATTGAACTAAGTAATATCACATCATACATTAATTGAGCATACTTTTCATAAGTGGCGGTGAGATAGAAGTTGTAAACGTCGGAGGAGGCGTGGTATCTGACCCTGACGCAGAGCTCAGGCACCCTGGCTCTCAGCCTCGACAGCACCCACAACATCGTGTCCTCCTCCTTGCACCCCGCGGGGAACGTCAGGATCACGTCGCAGTTCTTCGTCGGTATCGTCTTCATCCATTTGTGAGAGGACGCCATGAACCGTGACGTCACCGCAAACTTCTTCGACATCAACTTCTGCCCGCCTTAAATAGGATACGAACATGTAAAACACAGTTTTATGTAAAGCTGAAAGCTGGTAAAGCTAAGGTTAACGTCAGTTTCCTCACTTTAAAGCGATGTCAGTGACGAGCGAGCCCAGGATTTGAACCCCGCTCCGTCTGATCCGCGGTCGAATATCTTACCGACTTCGCCACTGGATCCAGCCATGTAATGAATTACAGTACTTAGAAAACAAATATATAATTGTTAAATTAGTTATGGAATAACAAATAATAACAAATGAATCCCCGTGTTGTGTCCAGGTTGTTTGAAGAGTTGACCAATTGGTGACTGCACGTGTCGTAGACGGAGACTAAAGCACTAAGATTTTTGCATATCGGTTGGAGTGTTAGACTCAGATGTAAGTGGCCTGTGTTCAAAGCCCAAGTCATTCAGGAAACGATGGATATCCCCTAGGTTCCGTAGAACGTTAATCATAACATGCATGTACATAACTGCACACTGGGTCAGGAAGCACAGATGCTTGTTTTAAGATCCATTTCCTCCTTCCTCTCCATGGTTAATCATGTATCGAAGCTTGCTGCCAGCTGGCGCTATCAATTTAGCAAAGACATGATTAACCATAGAAAGGAATGAGAGAAACCTGCCAGCATCTCTAACGCAGTCTAAATGAGTCTGAAACCATGCATGTAAACTTACAAGCTTCTTTCAAAAAAATTGGGTCAGCAAGCACTTACATTGTCAGTGCTTTCTGGCCCAGTACATTTACAAGGATCTTGTAACTGAATCGAGAATAGGATCTTGTATGACTGAATGAGTACATGATCTCGTATGACTGAACTGAGAACATGATCTTGCATGACTGAACTGTGAACATGATCTTGTATGACTGAACTGAGGACATGATCTCATATGACTGAATTGAGAACATGATCTTGTATGACTGAACTGAGAACATGATCTTGTATGACTGAACTGAGAACATGATCTAGTATGACTGAACTGTGAACATGATCTTGTATGACTGAACTGTGAACATGATCTTGTATGACTGAACTGAGAAGGTGATCTTGTATGACTGAACTGAGAACATGATCTTGTATGACTGAACTGAGAACATGATCTTGTATGACTGAACTGTGAACATGATCTTGTATGACTGAACTGAGAAGGTGATCTTGTATGACTGACCTGAGAACATGATCTTGTATGACTGAACTGAGAACATGATCTTGTATGACTGAGCTGTGAACATGATCTTGTATGACTGAACTGAGAAGGTGATCTTGTATGACTGAACTGAGAACAAGATCTAGTAAATTTATGATTTAATAAAAGCTTTAATGACTCATGAATAGGTTAATTAAGTATATATTTTAAGTATTTAACCCCGCGCGCATAGTTTCAGTAAGGTCCATCTGTATATTATAGCCTATTCGGTAGTATATGATACCAGCATCGTAGAAATCTCGAGAGAACAACAACAACAACAACAACAATGTTTTACGATACGGCACTTGCAATCATACCGCATTTCAGATCTTGATATCATACAACATATTACCCAGGTATCAAGGGCCGAGAACAGAACTTATCACTCGACCACAACTCAGACTGGTTATTGAGAGCTCTGGTAAATATTTTACATATTCAGTATCACTATTTCAAAGAGACTCAGTATCACTTATCTCGCTCTTCTTCCATCCGTCCCACACTATTTCCCACTCTTACCCTCTTTCTCTTTCTCTCTTAAGAGAGACACACACAGAGAGACGGCAAATCTCCTCAAGGAATGAGTTACTATTTATTTTGTATTCTCTCTCTCTCTCTCTCTCTCTCTCTCTCTCTCTCTCTCTCTCTCTGAGATTAAGAGATAGAAAAGGTTAAAAGATAAATGAAAGAGAAAGAGAGTAGGTGGTGGAAACAAATGAGCGATGAAATGTAGGTAGAAAGAGAGAACGCGAGAGAGAGAAAGAAAGAAAGAACGACACTGTAGAGAAAGAGAGAGAGAGAGAGAGTGAGAGACAGAGAGAGAGAGAGAGAGAGAGAAAGGGAATGGCATAATTGAGAAATATAATAGTGAGACAGCGGCAAAAGTGGCAGGGGAGTAAGCTTCTAAGCGTACAGACTTTTAGAGAGAGAAAAACAAAAAGGGAGAGAAAGAATGAAAACTTGGGTAAACAATAAATTTGCGCCATAGCAAAAAAGATCTGGAGAGAGTGAAGAGAGACAGAGAGAGATAGATAGAAAGAGAGAGGGAGAGAGACAGAGAGAGAGAGAGAGAGAGAGAGAGAGAGAGAGAGAGAGAGACAGAGAGAGAGAGAGAGAGGTGTATGAGTGCGAGAGATGAAAAGTAAGAAAGAAAGGAGGGACGATGTTCAGCGAGAGAGGGAGAGAGAGACAGAGAGAGAGAGAGAGAGAGAGAGACAGACAGACAGGCAGACAGACAGACAGAGAGAGACAGAGAGAGAGAGAGAGAGAGAGGGAAGCAAGTTTTATGGTTATTACATCTCGCGGTTACATATCTCTCTACAAGATGTTTCAGAGAATCCTATAGCAAGGTATGCACGCTGAACGATATACGCCAGACATACTTAAGTAGCAGAGGCTTCCCTTGAGTCTAGAATCCGGTCAAAGAACTCAAAGAACGCTAAGTCAATCTAATCAAAACTGAATCCTAAAATTTTCCCTATCTTGTTACTTTCGCGATCGTTTACATTGATGTACTTCATGGTTTCTTTGAAGGTTAACTCTGAATGTTTACAGAACAAGAACAATTTACGTGTAATAAAGTTAAGCTCTCTCTCTCTCTTAGTACTCCGCCTATTGGCAGGTCCATGGCATATAACTCCTTCACACACTTCTATCCATTGCTTTCCTCTTCATATCTGTATGTGAAATATCTACTTCAATAATATAATTCACATAAATGAATAGTTATGCTGATCTGAAGTCAATAATGATCATGTATTCTTAACAGATGTCATAGTATATGTTGATGCGCATGAGCTTATACGTATACATGTACCGTATATTATCGCAAAGTATGCATATATAAGATAGTTACTGGGCCCATTTGACATTATGTCGCAAGTTTATTTCAAGTATGAATGTGTTTTTATTATTATTTTGTTTGTAACTATGATTTCCATTGGGTTGGTGAAATTAAAATTTAAAAATAAATAAAATTGTGCTCAAATTAAACAAAAGTACAGCCAATTCTAGAGACGGCAGAACAGATCGGTTTCGCTCAGCTCAACAAAACCTGTACTTACACTAATAATCTACACGATAGTTCAACAGCCTATAACAAACCAGAAAACTACTGCTGCAGCAGATAGGCAGCTACTGGTGCAGCAGAGCGGCAGCAGTACAACAGAGAGGCGGCTAAAGGTGCTGCAGAGCGACAGCTGCTACAGCAGATAGGAAGCTAATGATGCAGCAGAGCGATAGCTGCTGCAGCAGAGAGGCAGATAATAATCTAGCAGATTGGCAGTTGTACAGCAGATAGGCAGCTAATGATGCAGCAGAGCGGCAGCAGATAGGCAGCTAATGATGCAGCAGAGTGAACGCTTTAAAGCAGTCAGACAATTAAGGAGCAACAGAGTCGTAGCTGTGCAGCAGATAGGCAGCTAATGATGCAGCAGAGCGGCAGCTGTACAGCAGAGAAGCAACAAATGATGCAGCTGTGCAACAGCTGTACAGCAGATATCAGCTGTACAGCTGTTGCTCTGCTGCACTATTAGCTGCCTATCAGCTGTACAGCTGTTGCTCTGCTGTACCATTAGCTGCCTAGCTACAGCAGAGCAACAGCTGTACAGCTGTAGTGCAGCAGAGCAACAGCTGTACAGCTGATAGGCAGCTAATAGTGCAGCAGAGCAACAGCTGTACAGCTGATAGGCAGCTAATAGTGCAGCAGAGCAACAGCTGTACAGCTGATAGGCAGCTAATAGTGCAGCAGAGCAACAGCTGTACAGCTGATAGGCAGCTAATAGTGCAGCAGAGCAACAGCTGTACAGCTGATAGGCAGCTGTGTAGTAGACACGTGCTACTGGTGATACATAGTATCAAACGTCCAGTTCAGACGTCAAAAGGGTCAAAAGATAAGCCACAAAGTCTAGAATCTTTTGTTTGAGTCACAAAAAGAGTGGTTAGGATCTACCACTTACAAAAAGCGTGCCAATGCAGAAGTAACTGAACAACTGAACTTGTAACTGTAACTGGAACTGTTGAGTCCTCTCACTCAACAGTTAAAAGCCTAGGCCTTTAATATTACTCAGAAGTATAGATTCTGTAGCAGTACATTGCTGTCTATTCTCCCATATCATGAAATCAATACAAATTACTCATCCAAGCTTTGTATAAAGTTCAAATAGATTTAGTATTAAATATAAAAGCAACATCTGCTACAAGCTTCTACAGAAACAGCATTATTATTATTATTATTATTATTATTATCATTATCATTATGATTACTATTGTTATTATTATTATTATCACTATTAGTATATTATTCTCATTATAACTACTATTACTCATCATCATCATCATCTTCCCTTAAATCCCAGTTTCACTAGGGTCGGTATACGAATAGACCAGCTTCAATCCTCTCTGTCCCATACCATCTCTCTCTTAGTGCACTGCCTACTGGCAGATCCATGGTACATAACGCCTCCACTCTTCTCTGTCTTACGCCTTCCTCTTCATTTCCACATATGAGTGGGTCTTTAAATCATTTAACATACCTAATCTCGGCCTGCCCCTGCCTCTTTTTCCTTCCATTCTACATTCTATGACCTCTGTTAATAGACCTTCCCCCCTTAGAATGTGTCCTATCCATCTCTTCTTCCTATTTCTTAATACATTTATCAACTGTCTATCTGTGCCAACTCTCTCCAGGACTTAAGGACAAAATAATGGTATATCCCACACCATATCATCAGTCAATCCCCTATTTCGCTTGATGTCGGTATGGGTGGCTCTTCAGGTCTGCAAATCTACCTGCTGCAAATCCCCTAACCTTGGGGTCAAAGGCCTTGTATGCCATGCCCGCTCTCTATATTTTAGACTTTTACATTCATTTAAATTTTGTAGCAATTTCTGAAGCCTAGACAGTCACCAACCGAATAGTTCTTTACGTTTTGACGTTTGTTTGGGTCTAAATGCTTTAATAGCCTTCTACAACAAAGCAAACACTGGTTGGTCAATTCTTCAAATAACCCGGACACAACACAGGGAACTATTACTATTACTATTTTTATACAACTTTGTGTTAAGTAACATGGAACTAATCATATAAGACTGACAGTGAAAGTCCTCTAAGGCAAAATATATATAGTAAGGATCAACTAAAAATCAATTTGAATAGCTTTCATTAGATGAATCTCAAAGCAATTGTCCGCATGCTAAATCTTAATTATGACGATAAATTCAGAATAATACAGATCTATTAAACATTCTATCACAATGGGTTTTGGATTTACTAAATCAAATTAAAAATTAAATGTAAAAAGCAAAATTTAATATTCCAAAAAACTCAAATTTCAAAAATCAATGAAAAATAGGCAGTTAAGGTTAATTAATCAAAACTCCATCGATATCACAACATGACCAGGCTTCAAATACACCGACTTGTATACAAAGAAATTTATATATATATATATATATATATATATATATATATATATATATATAATATATATATATAATATATATATATATTATATATATATTATATCTATATATATAATTATATTATAATATAATATATTCCCCGTGTTGTGCTCGGGTGTGGTTGGACCACTGCAGAATTGGGCAACCGCAAACAATCTGCCGCGTGTACGTAAGAGGCGACTAAAGGCAGGAGCTGAGGATGGCAAGAGGGGACCCACCTCACCATTAAATATTTTCCCCCAGGATTAAATGGTAATTAATCCACCTAACTGAGAAAGGCAACGGGAAACCACCTCAGAAGCCATATTTTTCCCAAGCTATAGGCTACATAAGGTATGGATAACACAGACTTTGTGAAGGGATCAACTTGTTGATCTAAGGAGTGCTCTTTCGAAGCGAGAAAACAGACTTTTAGTATGAATATGCACCTTGAACCTGCCACTTGGCAGTGCACTGAAGAAGAAGATATATATATATATATATATATATATATATATATATATATATATATATAATATATACACATGTATATATATTATATATACATATATATATGCCTCTACTGTATTTTATTGTATAAATTACCGCATCTTATACTTACATAGATGAGCTTTCTCCCTCAATCCGGAAGTCCAATCATGGGAGTCTGATTCTGCATCACTGCCCCCTTTATTATCATCTGCCTCATCGCCTCCCATCTTTGACATCTTGTCCTCCGGCGGTTTGTAGGATCTTGACCTACGACTGCCCATGGCTGAGTCAAGGTCGCCATCAAACGCTACCCGGCGTCGCACATTGCGAGAGTCTGCATTGTTTTCTTCCTTAACGACAGCATCATCCGCTCCATCGTCCCCCACTCTTGATCCTTCATCTTCCTGCGGCTCTAGCGGCTTATACGACCTTGACCTACGACTCCCCATTGCTGTTTCAAGGTCTCCATCAAAAGCAACACGGCGCCGTACATTACCGGCCATACTGTGTTAACAATAGGAGATCATGAAAGCATCATGTATATATATATATATATATATATATATATATATATATATATATATATATATACACATATACATGATGCTATATATATATATATATATATATATATATATATATATATATAAATATATATATATATACTACATATTTATATATATATATATACATAAATATATATATATACATGTATATATATATAATATTATATATTTATATATATATATATATAATTATATATATAATATAAATATGTATATATTATAAATATATATATAATATATATATACATAAAATTACTAAGTACTCTTGCCTTGTTTTTAACAAGAATAATAACGGGCCCATTAATAAGCACAAACACAAATCTCAATTTCTTGAGCCCTGCAAGATTATTATCTTTCAGAC
Organism: Enchytraeus crypticus; assembly: GCA_905160935.1. Taxonomy (NCBI): domain Eukaryota; kingdom Metazoa; phylum Annelida; class Clitellata; order Enchytraeida; family Enchytraeidae; genus Enchytraeus; species Enchytraeus crypticus. The sequence continues at coordinate 1,974,684 of CAJHZI010000513.1, forward strand.
ATTAATCTTGTAAGTCCAACATTGAAACATAATTAAAGAATACTGATATAGCTTTAAAGATTGGACTAATGCAACGCCCTGCCTCTAAATCTTCCCAGTTGTGCGATTAATACATTGCAGTTCATTCAGAATCCCCTTGCATAAGAACGTTTCTCTAACATATTAGTCCATCACTACACCTGGCGTTGGTTACGTGTCTCACTTACTACAAGTTAGGCAGCCTACCACCAGGGAGTCATATAGCAGGTCCTCCAAGTTAGTTACTCTAGAGACCGAGTATTCCTTCTTGCAGTAATTTGTCTAGGCGCTCCTTCCAACGTGCTACCCCACAGATCAGGAATTCTCTTCCTTCCACTCTGCGCACACCCTCATCTACTCCTTATCAGCCTTTCCTACTTTATGCTCAGTTTCATGGGCAGTCAAATGCTTTTCTCTTGGATCTTTCATATCCATCTAATGTAGGCCTACATGAACTGAGATCAACACGTAATCCTTCATTGCGCTACTAGTACCCTTCCTTGGACTGATTACACGGATTTGCCTTGCACCGTTAATTGACGACCCACCTTCTGTTCATCGGTCTTGATTCGGTTCCATAGTGTTCAATGTTGTCATGGACAAGGGTAGCACTCTAAGTGTATTGCTGTAGTTGTTAAAACCTCACAAGCTTATATAACCAATGTACTTTCCAAACTATTCTGATTTTATATTTTGGAGAAAAACAACATACTGCATTAGAAAATATGATACAAACCTTCAATAAGATTCAAATTTAGTCCTAAGATTTATTCTTGTCGAAGATGATTTATTAGCTTCTTTAACTTGTAATTATAATTTAACATTTATTTCCTAGAATTTATAGAACTAGGCCTACTCCATCATCAACTACAAATACTGGAATCAAGATCACTAATAAAAGCTAAGTTGCACTTAAATATTCATAAGAATCACGCGTTAGTTGTTGCTCTTTACGAAAATATGAGTCTATCCGGTATAATGATCATATCTAGATCTAATACAGACATCAAAGAACAAATTCCGGACAAAATCCGGATTAAAAACAAAATAAATCCATCATCCAGCTGATCCAGTGACTTACACTTAGTGACAACATATAATCTTCAAAACTTCAAAAGATTAAAATAACAACTTAAAATGGAAACGATAATCTTTAGAAATGTTAATAAAAATATTGGAATTCACTCCCGCAAGGGTGCATATTTGTAGAATATATATGTTTTTTATGCTTATAGGCATATTTTGAATTATCAATCGCTCTCCATTTGGAAAATTGTAGGCATGCATGTATGTGTACGGTCGTAAGCATAGAATAAAAAATTATTCCTATTAATAACAATAATAATAATAATAACAACAATTAGAGTGCTACAGTCATCAATGACAACATCGAGCACTATTGAGACAAAATCAAGCCGGCGAGCAAAAAGAAGGTCCAAAAACGGTGCAAATTTCAAAATCCAGATAATCAGTTAAAAGTTCTATATCTTTGTTCGGGCGCGCCAGGATTTCTTTGAGTTATCTTAGCTTAGCTTCAAATAACTGAATTATATCGGTTCTGGTACTTCTAGATACGCATAACATCATGCATTCTAGTCCTATATAATTCATACAAATAATTTAATTGCAAAAGGAGAAAAATCCAACGTTCATAATTAAGTTCATCTACCTAATAACTTGTCCATCGATGCCGTCTAGAATCGTATCTACCAAATGAGCATCGAACATATAGAAGATCGAACTCAGAATATGCAGGATCATCCACATCCACCCTACCTGAATCTACGACGCATGCTCGCATATTTCTTCCCTCGCTTTCAATTTTCTCACGATGTAAAAGTTTTTCACTCGAGCCTCCCCGTCTTTTTAAATTCGAATTTGGAAAAGATACCGATCGATCGGTACTTTTTCCACATTTCCTAATTTTATCAACGACGCAACTTGCGTGTCATTAACGTCATCATTAGACCATGCAATGTTTAAATATTCGGAATCTGGATCCAATTTTAACCCTTATTCTGCTTCCGATTGAGTTTTGTTTGTAAACAAACGGCTGATGAAGTTTACCAAATTTTTAGAATAGAACTTGTATTGAGCCCAATATTAGCAAGATAACACCCGAGCACTGAACTAAGAAGCATCAGATGCTGACGATATATGATATTGCTATCTAGTTTTCAATTTCACAGGCGATATGGGTGATGATTTGGAGTGCCTTGGAAGCAAACTTCTATCTAATCTTGATGCAGAGTTTCGAAATGACCCTGAAATGTAAGGCTCTTGCTTAAATATGCATGTTTCATATATTATAAGTAAGCAGATCTTTTACTACACTTAGCTTGCACTCTTCTTTTGTGTAAGATATACTTAAAGATAAATTCATCGTTTGTCATTACTTTTGCTTGTCTCTTTTCTTGTTTGAATGTCTCAATTTCACGGTACTCAGTAAGATACGACAGATAACGGCATGAAATTTTAAATGACAGATCCTGAGCTCAATTGAACTCTCGTGGGTTCTTTTCCCAGCCACGCTTATCTGAAAGTGAAATATTGAACCTTCAGAGGACTGGATAGACGAAAAATAGACCAAATTGCCTAGCAGTTGAAACATGTTGTATTAAAATTTATAGATATCAACATAGGTGATCTTTTCACTTAGTGTATGTTATTATTTTTTACACAAAATTTAGCGAATGCCAATTTTGAGGAAGTTAATTTCGACTATTTTCTAAATTAAGAAAAAGCTATCATTTAAGCTGAAATGAAGTTCGAGATACCACTACTTCACAACTTTCTAGCTTATTGTAATTACTTTTAAGAGTCAATATTTCTATGTAGTGCATCTTAGGATCCTTACAGCAACTGTGTGGCCCATTGAATATCAACTAAATATCATTTCATTATAAATTCAAACTGTATTAAATTAAATTAGGCAATATTTGGTACTTTCTGTATCTGTATTTTCTGCATAGTATAGTTATTGAGAATAGAAGTACCTGTGAGTGTTAATTAATACTAGTGAAGTAATGGTAAATCAGCCTTTAACAAGTTAAATTATTTTTAAAAGCCTGTTTATATTTCTATTTTAAAATATATTAAATAAAGTGTGAATAGTCTGCAAATTCACATTAACAGAACCGTGATTAATGAGACTGTAGTTTCTGCTATGCTGATAATTGTGTCGTGTGTTATTTGCATGTTAATCAACTTCATAATTAAGATAAGTTGTAATTGATTAACTTTTGATTGACTGAATTTTCTGTGTAGAGATGAGTATGACTTCCTGCCTGTTGCTAACTCATCGACCAATCGTAATCCAGTTAGAGTGATAGATCATAAGCTGGCAATAGATCTGTGGGCCGTCAAGATCTTGTTCTGCAGCGCCTCTAACGAACTGCGTCAATGGTGCTTACGTAGGGCAAGGAATAGGCTTAGTCCTGGTATGTATGCAGACTAGGCTACCTTATAATCTTCTTAGCATCTCTCTCACTCTCTCTCTCAGTGCTCTGCCAAGTAGTAGGTCCAAGGTACATATTCGTACTTATAGTCTGCTTTCGTGCTTCATACAGAACACTTCATAGATCAACAAGCTAATCCCTTCACAAGAGGATATGTTTTGCACATACCTTATGTAGCCTAGAACTTGAAATGTATGGCTTCTGAGGTGGTTTCACATTTCTTCTTAGGTTTTTGCTTTGTCATGTCTTACAACATGTTTAGTCAATAGTTGGCCTATTCATAAGTGTCCTGGACACTACACTGGAAAAGCCTGTCACTGACATTGCTGTCGAGTGAGGAAACTGATGTTAACATCAGCTTTAGCAGCTATTGTAGTACTTCCTAGCATATACCATACGTTATTAGCCTTTGAACTGCCATTTGTTGGTTTAAAGATTGACTCGAGTCCACTTGGACATTTGTACAAATCGCATGTCTTTATCCACTTGTGTTCTAGCTTTACAGCAATATTTATTGTTGTACGAACATTCTAAATTGGTAAAATTATGTACAAGTACATTCTGTCAAATTTAGGTGATAATAGTAGGTATTAGGTATGCATGTAGCAGTTCTGAATGCTTGCTTTAGTGGTATTTAACATTGCTTATGCTTAGGAGAACTGTTTAGGGGCTCTAACCTATGATTCTGCATTGCTTCTTTTCCATGGTATGACAGAGAATAAGATTTTCTGTTCATCAGTCAGTAAACTAGTGACATCTTGTAAATGAGTGATGGCACTAGTATCATCAGTTCCTTGCGTTCTGTTCAGAACATAGGGCGGCAACATTCCTCCATTCGTTTCTATCATCAGCAAACTTCACAGCGTCTTCCAATGAAATGTTTAATGCTCTCAAATCCTTGTTAATCATGCTTAGCTAAGTACTTCTAGAGCTTCCTCGTTTCTTTTTTTCTTGAGTTGGCTTCCAGTTAACTGCAGTCTTTGCGTATCTATCCTCAGACATTCTCAGTAAATGACCTAAAAACCTCAACCTTCTCTCAGAAACTATTTCATATAATTTTCTTTGTCCACTCCTTTCGAGTACTGTTTCGTTTTTGATGTGGTCTCAATAGTGGATATGTAAAATTCTTCTGAAGCATCTTTGTTGAAAACGGTTTAATTTGTGCTTTATTTTACTAGTAATTTCCCAGGTTTCACATGCATACATTAAAATTGGTTGGATAATTGTTGAGTATATTTTTATCTTTAATCCCTCCTCAATTTTATTACTCTTCCAAATATATTGGAGCTTTGGAATACGTCATATGCTTTACCAATTTTACACTCCACATCTCTTTCACTTGATCCATTTTGCGATATAGTACTGCTTAGATACGTGTAGTAGTATAGTGTTTTTCAATTATTGTGTTACTTCCTTTTTTAAGCATTTTACAGATGCATATGTTACAGTTTCTGTACATAAGTTGTCAATTTTTAAAGGTTTTAATCGTTGTGCCGGCCTTTTCATGATTACTTGTAAATGTTACCTATATGAACTGTGCTATGTGTGGACTAATACTGCTGCCATCTGATGAATGAGTTGTAGTTATATCTTGCTATAGGGCCTACTCCATTTGACTGTTCTTCCATCAGGTGATTGAATAAATTTAAGTGATCTTTGGATAGCTAAGTAGCAGACAATTGCTGCAATAGTAAAGCCTCTAATTTAAAATAATAACTGATAATGTTTTTGTGTAATGTCATATTTTTTTTTTCTTTTTTTTCAGTAAGTTACTTAGAAAAAAATTTATTATTGAATTTTAAAAAAAAATTATCAAGGCTTTCTAAAGCAAAGGAAATGAGTATTTAGAAAAAAATTATTGTAACAATTAACAAATTACATAAAATTTTCTGAAAAACTAATTTAATTAAACTGTTACGTATTGTTATATTGATATAGCTATACGATATTATGATGACAATATAACTCTAGGCTTCAAGACAAAGTGACATACTTTTAGTCACCATCACCAATATTATGAATATTGCTACAAGCGTAATTTTACATGATTTCATTGCATTTGATCAATCATTACCAAGCATTCGTTTAATATCTTCTATTGTTTTAATTGTTATTTTATACTCTGTGACAGATGGTGCCTATCTGTGTTCATTAACAAGAGCCGTACTGCTGGTTACAGCCGACCATCTCACTGCTTGGAATCTGAGGTACAAAAATGTTTAAATAGCTAAATTTTCTTGTTTGAAAGTTTCCAAATTAATATTAATTTTTACTTTTTGGATTTATTGAATCTTTTACAATATATAGACTAATTTTAAAAAGTTAGTTTGCCATAGAGATCTTTTAAGAATCCTTGTCTCACTCTATTACTACCGCATAAACTATAGGACCTAAAGACTGGATTAAGTTTGAATATGTTTTGATTTGATAATTGTTTATAGATTTAACATATCGTCATCATCTTCCTTTTAATCCCAGTTTAACTAGGGTTGCGATATGAATAGACCTTCTCCACTCATCTCTGTCACATACCTTATCATTATTCAATCCCCTATTTTCCATTCTTTTTTAGAAAATTTAGTAGCAATTTCTGGAGCCTAGGCGCTAACCAATCAAATGTCCTTTCTGACGTTGGCTTGGATCTTATCACTTAGTTGTTTACGTTTCAATTGCTATGTATATGCTATATTTTTGTATATAGCTACATATGAGCTATCAGCAGACCAACTCAGTTCTTAAGCCATAATATACTTCTTTATTATTCATCCGTAAAGCAATCCAGGAGTTAACGTCATTTTAGTTACTTGGCATCACCTAGTCTCTTAACTAATGTAATTCAGGTGTATTCATAATAAAAAAATTTGTATACTGCATTAACTTTCCTCCAATTCTTGCTCATGTTGACTTGATGCCATCATTTTATACAGATTGCCCTTCTCTGAATTTCGTACTTGTGTGATCCTATTTTTATTGTTTTAGTCAATCAATATATTACTAAGTTATTTAATGTTTCCCTCTTTTTCAGTCACTCCATCGCTGTCTTATTCATTTTTACCTCTATTCATTTATTCATTTTGCTATCTTGGCAGGAAGCAGCTGGTGCAGAAACACTTGTTGGACTTTAAGGAGGACCTCAAGTTGAGTCAACTCATCCTCATAAAGCATCCAAAGAGCGGTGAAACTTTTGCTCACAGGTTTATATCAGTAGTTTTATCAACTCATCAATCAATCAATCAATAAGAATTTAACGTCCGGTTCCTCGCGATAAGGCAATGTCAGGGACGTCAACCATCTTCATAAAGCATCAAAAGATCGGTGAAACGTTTACTCACAGGTTTATATCAGTAGTTATATCAACTCATCCTCATAAAGCATCCAAAGAGTGGTGAAACGTTTGCTCATAGGTTTATATCAGTAGTTATATCAACTCATCCTCATAAAGCATCCAAAGAGTGGTGAAACGTTTACTCACAGGTTTACATCAGTCGTTATATCAACTCATCCTCATAAAGCATCCAAAGAGTGGTGAAACGTTTGCTCACAGGTTTATATCAGTAGCTATATCAACTCATCCTCATAAAACATCCAAAGAGTGGTGAAATGTTTGCTCACAGGTTTACATCAGTCGTTATATCATCATAATGCAGACTTTACGTCATATCTCAATGGTATCAATAAGATCAGGGATGTCGTTGGATTTCTTTATATATTTTGTTATAGTTTTGCTAACTTAAGTTCAGATATTGTGTTAAAAGTCATTACATTTTACCTGATACATATCAGAAAACCCGTTAATTTAACAATAGCTAGTGTATATGTACCTACAGGAAGTGGTTGTTGAGCTGGTGGGACAGGACAAACACTGATGAGGCTAGAGATAACGCAGAGTTTGAGCAGCCACACGTCTCATCTAGCCGTCTTTCAAATACTTCATCAGTGCGCCAGTGTAAGCCACAGTTGCTCAATACACCGCAGTTACGGTGCGGGTCTCATGGACACAGTGCAGCGCGGCACAGACTGGCTTGTGCAGAGCTGAGTGTGTGCGAGAGAGCGGGGGATAAGTACGCCAGTAACTATCATGCGTGGACTCACAGGCAGTACGTCATCAGGGAGTTCACCTGCTGCTTCAGAGAGGTAAATAAATAATATGAGTTCATGTCTATGTACTTATATATATATATATATATATATATATATATATATATAATATAATATAATATAATATATATATAATTGTAATGTATATATACATGTATATATATATATATATGTGTATATATATACATGTATGTATATATATATATATATATATATATATATATATATAATATAATATAATATATATATGTAATATATATAATTGAAATGTAACAAAATAATGAGATGGTTTTTTATGCATGCAAAAACAGGTGTCTAAAGTTTATTAATTTCTGGCTGACATACAGGAACTTTACTATATATTTAACTTTTGAGTAGTTAATAGTTTTATGTGCTTTAGTTCTTTTATCCAAGTATATATATATATAACTATGCGCCTCTCTCTTCTAGGAAGCAAGTAAACCCCCTGAGAGTAAAAACCCTGACAGTAAAATCCCTGAGAGTAAAAACCCTTGAGAGTAAAACCCCTGAGAGAAAAACCCCTGAGAGTTGAAACCCTGAGAGTTAAAACGGTTAAGAGTAAAAACACTGAGAGTAAAAACCCTGAGAGTAAAAACCTTGAGCGTAAACACACTGAGAGTTAAACCGTTGAGAGTTAAAACCCTGAGTGTAAAACCCTGAGAGTAAAACCCCTTGAGTTTACATGATTCCTGTACAGTTGATCTGTGGTATCAACCTGAATTGATATTTTTATGATGACATTGAGATTATAGATGGCAATGACGCTGTAGTGTTGTTTCTATAGATATTGAACGAGGAGCTTGAGAGATCTCTAAGGTTTATCAACTGTCACGTGTCAGACTATAGCGGCTTTCATTATCGTCAGTGTCTTCTCTCGCTAACTATAACAGCGGCTACACGTTCTGTGCCCGCTGAAGATTCATCGTCTGCCACTGCCGTTGCTTCATTAGATTCTCAACCCAAGGCTGGTTTATCGGCTTCTTCAGCTGCTACAGCGGTATCGCAAACTTCTCAAGCACCCACAGCTGCTTCGGTGGTAGCTGAATCAGTGCCAGCAGCTGAAGATCAAGCCCTTATCGTTCCAGTATTTTATGATCGGAATGACATTCATTCGCCAGATGACTGTATCAGTCCAATTTCTTGTGATATATCTTCAAGTCATTCGCCAGATGTCTGTGGCATAGGTCCAGAGTCTTGTGTCCAGGTTTCTGCTATCAGTCATTCACCAGATGTCACTAGATTACTGGCTGATGAGCTGAGCCTTACAGAAAATCTCATACTTTCCTACCCTGGGCATGAGGCACTGTGGAATCATAGGTTAGATACACCTTCTAATGTAAAAATAAAGTTAAATGTGTAGTCTAATTGTGTAAAAATTTAACATTTTAATTATGGCTATTGAAATTTATTTTAATTTATGTCTATCAGTTTGAATTACGAAGTCTTCTATTTTCATCATTTTCATCATTGCAGTCTTATTAAACTATATATCTATCACTGTGTTAGTGTTAAATGTCTGTTACTTTGATAAGTGATATTTTCTTCACAAATTTAGCAAGCGATTAACTAAATGATTTATTTATATCAATCGACCGTATCATCAGTTGATAGATTATTGCATCATTCTGTTGTGCCCACAAAAGCATTACATCATTTTACAAAGTTATCAAATACCACATTAATTCAAACATTATCAGTTACTTATGCATGTGTTGATAAAGGAAATTCATTGTCTTCATCTACCTATCCCATCCTTTCTCTGCATCTCAACCAGCCCCTTCCGGTTCCTCGGCTGGAGCAGCTTGTGGCGACGCTTCCTCTCCCACGAAGCTTCCTGAGAAGAAGAGCAGGTTTGAGCAGGATACGATCTGCAGTGCTGCTGGCAGGTGTGAGACACTGAGTTATGAGAGGCAGCTCTGTGGGAGGATTATTAAGAGTTCTCTCAGCACCGGGGCGCAGTGGCAGCAGAGACTTGCTGAGAAATATCTACAGTGGCTTGATAGAGTCTCTAGGTCAGGTCAAGCGTGAGGCCTTATCTACAGTGCTTTGAGAGAGTTTCTAGGTCAGATCAAGTGTGAGACCTTATCTACAGTGACTTGAGAAAGTTTCTAGGTCAGGTCATGTGTGAGGCCTATTGGATAATATCTACAGTAGATTGAGAGAGTTTCTAGGTTGGTTTAGAGGTTTATTACCTACAGAGGCTTGAAAGAGTTTCTAGGTCAGGTCAGGTATGAGGCCTATTGATAGTATGAGGAAGGATTGTGAGTTATATTGTGAAAGTAATTGATGTATTCCTAATTAAATTATTAATGTTTGATTTGTTACTTTCCTGTATTTCTTGAATAACTAATCGCTTCTGAATTATTTACTCAGTTTAATTCAAACTTATTTCCCTCTTAAGGGCGTAGGCAGAAACTGAAAGTTTTCTCAGTTGTGTGAAGAAATGTTTTTGAAAATACCAGAAAATTGTAGTGAATGCTAAGTAGCACGTGATAAGTATATTTATAAGGATTTGTTGATTTCTTGGATACATTTGGATGTGATATCCCGAGAGAAGAGTTCAGGGTTCCCTTTGTTTCCATCAAATCTCAGACTAGGCAGATTTTTATTTTCTTGAGAGTTCATTGGAGCAAACGAATGTCACTTTACTTGGTCTCTCTCTCTCTCTCTTAGTGCACTGCCTACTTACAGGTCCATGGTATATAACGCTTCTAGTCTTCTCTGTCTTCCTCTTCTTGTCCACATATGAGTGGATCTTTAAATCACTTAACATTCCTAATCTCGGCCTGCCTCTGCCTCTATTTTCTTCTATTATGCCTTCTGTCACCTCTTTTGGTAGACTGTCCCTCCTTAGAATGCTTTTTCTATGAAATTTAAATAATCCTTTTGTATGTATTTCTAGTTCTGTCTAGTTCTAGCAAGATATATAGAACTGTATACTAAAGAGCTCTAGTTCAGTATAGTTTTAGTTTTATATAGTTCTAGTTCTATAGTAGTTCTATACAGAACTACTATAGAACAAACTCTATAAAATTCTAATTCTATATAATTCTAGTTCAAAATTCAAAAGAGGCTAAAATTCTCTGTTACCATTCTCATCTCTGGAAGGTTTGTGTTGGTCTGCCCTGGTTTTTGAACCGTGTTCATAGTCATCCTCGTGCAGGCAATTTAATCACTGATCTACTAACTAAGAAGTAGTCGAGCGATAGCAAGAGACTGCATGCAGTATTCTATCCCACTATTCTATGTAACCACGTGCCTTATGTTATTCATGTAACACTGTATACAACAGAACCTTTTGTGCATTGCGTTTAGAGTTGTCTAAAACTTTGTCGAATGTTTGAACTGGAAGTTTTATTAAATCCTATCTATATTTTCTTTCACATATTATTGTTTGGCTTACGCGTGCAGTTATTGTGCTTTCGTGAATGTGAAACAGTTTTTTGTTCGTTGATCCACTCTTTAGTTGATTTAGTTCAGTTGTGAAATTTTTCTAATAATATGATAACAAACAGTTCATTAATTATATTGTTATAAGAACCATGTTTATTCTTCATCAAAAAGCTTTGTCTGTTTGTATCTTCGACATTTTTCGTATATCTTTTGTATATGTCCTCAAAAATGTACGAAATTACCTTATAAACAAAACTTTGTATAATTTTTTGTACAAAAGTTTGTCGTATGTATAGTAATATTTTAGTTTGCCTATCTGGTATCTGTTGCTAATATATAGTATTTCAAGACTTCGCTTAATAAACTTCAATAAAGCTTCATTCGGAAATACTACTTAACATTTCAGTCGAAGTTTGCGTTGCAATGATCTGATTGTGTTCGATTTTTTGTTTGACTTATTCGTTTCACATGAAAATACTGTTCTAATTTACTCAAGCATTATGTTGTTGAGTAATTCTTTTGAAGATTATCTAAAGTTTTCAAATAACCACAACACATTTACACCCTCACTCCTCTTCTCTCTCCTGCTCTCTTTATGTCTGTCTGTCTGTTTGTGTTTCTCTCTCTCTCTCTCTCTCTCTCTTTCTCTCTATCTTTCTGTATGTTACCTTCTCCGTTTCGCTCGCTCTCTCTTAAGATCTCTCTCTCTCTCTAAATTCTACATTCCCTTACTATAGCATCAGTGTGCTTCTATTATCAGCACTTTTATAGTTGTAGCATGATAAACTGCTGTATAGCTACTTTTAGCGTCAGTTTCCGTCATTAGTTAGTCCACACTAAGCCTAGGCAATCACGCCTGTATAAGAACCAAGTAATTAGAAAAGGTCCTGCTATATAGTAGTTGTCCAAATAGGCAATTAGGGTGATTAATAGATTGCAGCAACGAGTTAACGTGTCAGGTTTCAAATATTCTTATGCGGAATAATTAATAGTGGCGATAGGTAGTGAAAAGAAATATAGTGTACAAAGACTTGATTATAGAAATATAGATAATATACTTGCTTACTTTTGACCAGTTTTAAAGTTTTAGGGAAAGCTGTACTTCCAGATTTATTCGTTGCCATGTGAATAATTGCATTACAACTGGAAGACTGTTGTTCTATACGCAGTAATTATACTCAATTGCACATATTTACATTTCTCTGACACACCACAACTACCACATTAACATACCAAGTATATTGTGGTGTATTACTGTCATTTGTAAACGCCCTTCAAGTGCTGAGGAAGTATTTAGCGCCCTGGGTGTGCAATTAATGCCCACATCGCTTTGCCCTCCTGCACCTGAGAAACACCCATATCTTACTGCTAATGTCGTTTTAATATAGATTGCTCGACAGCCGATAGCCTGTTATCTATCTGTATAGTGTAAATCCTGAAATGTGTATTGTTTAATGCTTTGAAATCCTCGACCTGCAACATGTAACTAAACCTAAATATAATCTGGCTTAACTGAAGGCCTTAAACTAAATTAATTCAATTAAATAAAAATAATTTAACTAAATAAATTTAATTTAAGTTTGAGCTGAACATTTCCTTATATGTTGAGGTAATCTTTAAGAGATATCAACTGGTGTGAAATTCAGCCTTGAACGTCTAGAAAATATTTCACAATCACAAATAAAAAAACTATGTTAAACTCACCTAAATTGTAACATGGATTATTGTGACAGTGAGGCAGGGATAAGGTTCCATCAGTCTGCTAATACTCGAAGGTTTGGGAGTGGGTTGGGGTGGGTCTTTATATTGGGCGCCTGCGGGCTTGTCAGTCAATAACCCCCTCCGCGCACCCAGTGGGTTGGGCTTTTATTTCACTAACTATGTCTGATTGACAACCGTTTATACTATATTTCACCTATTTCCGTTTAGTCTTATTAATGATTTGAAAAATTTAGCATCAATTTCTGAGAATCAAGTGTCAGGCATATAGCTTATCTCAATATATATATATATATATATATATATATATATATATATATATATATATATATATATATATATATATATATATATATATATATATCTTTGTTTCTCTCATTAGAAAATTTCGAAGCAAATTAAAATTAGTTTTCGATTTTGATATTCGGCCAATTTCTGATGTAGGCCGATAACATCATCAAACAAGTGCTTTGACCGCACACTATAGCTTAATGGCGTGGAATAAGACAGTAGTATAAACTTGTAGAAATTGATTTATTGTGTAATATAATGATAAATGTAGGCCTAAGCTTTCCAGTAGATTTGATTTCATTTTCCATTCGTTTCTGTTTAGAATATATTTCAGTGTTGGATATGATAAATGTATGAATAGTCTCGCCGAATTCTGTGCGTGTTTTATAGCAGCCGACTAACTCAGATGTAGCGAGTAGGTCTATAAAATATGCTCCTTTCAAAAATCATATTTACCTTTTTAAGGCTACAGTATGATGCACAAAAGACGCGACTTTTATGAAAAGTTGCCTGTGCTCATTAGTGTGCGTGATATCTCTCACCCTGTACATTGTAGGATTTTATATCTCAGACTCATCATTTGACAGAGGATAAGTAAAGATAAATGAGTAAATGAATGTTAGTGAGACTGAATTAGCACTATTATGATTAATTTTTGATTAGGCCTTTGATGATGATGATGGTGATGATGATGATGATTATTATTATAATAATAATAATAATTATTATTATTATTATTATTATTACTATTATTATAATTATTATTATTATAAAGCATTTCAGACGAACTATTTCGAAAAAGCTTCTGTTATTATGCTAATTCTACCAATGCTGTAATGTTTTAAAATTATTTAGCCTTATGCATGTATAATTTTGAGGAACGCCTCGTGGCGCAGTGGGTAGAGAGCTCACCTCTTAAACGAGAGGTCGGTGGTTCGAGACTGCGTAAAGACGTGGGTTTTTCTCTTCCGAGGGGCGAATAAAAACCTAGTCGTGTACACTGGGTGATGTCAGGCCGATGGATAGACGACCTTAATGTTCCATTTCCTATGCAGTCCCCTCCGTGTCGACCCCGAATAGGGATAAGGCACGCTAAAAGGAAGTTTTTATGCATGTGTATTTTTCATAGGCTCAACGAAATCTCTTAGCGAAATAAATACACAATATACATGTAACTTGAGTTAACCAAAACAATTTAAGCATCTTTTTCTCTCTTCTCTCAGCCGAATGCATTAATTAAATTACTTTATTGTTTATATAAAATAAATATAAACTTACCTCAAAGATTTGGTCTCTCTCTCTCTCTCCCTCCCACTATCTCTCTCTCTCTAATTAACCCTGTCATATCTTTATATTCTCATTCTCAATGCATCTGTCACACGTATATTATAGTTTATATTTTCCATCAAGCATCACTCATTTATTTGTCAGTCGTTTCTCTCCTTCAAATCATCTATTTGTCAACCTTTTATTCCACTCTGACCGCCGTTCCTTTCCCGAACGTTTTCCATTCCAGTGGGCGCGGGTCCGACTCCCGGCTCGGCGGGTGGTAGCTGGAAGGCTCGAGGACTTGCTGGCTATCAAAGGCAATGTATCATTAGACTGGTAATACAAGACAGCAGAGATTGACGGCACCCCGCTGTTTCAACCGGCTCCATCTGCCGACCGTTACCAGCAATTGAACAAATTAGTTTAATTGTAATGTTTATACACTGAAGGCGTTTGTTGCGGGTAATTCGATCGTAGGCTATAGGCTAACCGAAAATACCGCTCAAAGTCTCATGCGCTTTTCATAATAATTTTCATTTCTCTCTCTCTCTCTCTCTCTCTCTCGCTTAGCTAGTACTATTATCGTATAGTACAAGTACTCAATATATTCTCAGCTAGTACTACTATCGCATAGTACAAGTACTCAATATATTCTCAGCTAGTACTACTATCGTATAGTACAAGTACTCAATATATTCTCAGCTAGTACTACTATCGTATAGTACAAGTACTCAATATATTCTCAGCTAGTACTACTATCGCATAATACTACTATTGTATATATTCTCAGGCTGAGAATATATACAATAATCTAGTACTAGTACTAGATACTAGTACTAGCTGAGAATCCCAGCTAGTACTAGTATCGCAGAGTACTAGTATTGTTTATATACTTAGCTAGTACTAGTACTGTAGGCCTATACTACTAGTAAAGGTTGTCTAGTATTGTACAGGGCTAGGGCTCTGAGCGGCTGATAGCCTAGCAGACAGGCGGTATATTCTGAACCTCTCTCGCTCTTAATATATCGAGTGTCAGTTAATTTGAGGATTTGATTACAGATGTCGCGCCTCGTGCTCGACTACCCTATAATCTTCTTCACTCAGAGCGCTGGAGCATTGTTCTTCTATTACGATCTCTTAAAGGCTGAGCCGGTTTAACGTTCATGTCGCCGATCAACTTTGATCGGCGTATTGAGGTGCTGATGCGGCTTAAGCACTAATTTGGTAGCATGGACCGTGGGAGAACTGTTTCAGCTTATGATGCATTGACGATAAAGTAATTAATGCTGAAGAAAAGTAAGTAAAAAAAGTTAACACGTATTATAGTGAAATGATCAATCATATTGATATCTACCACTTTTAATATCACGTATTTAAACTAGAGATGGGAATCGAACCGAACCCGAACCGAACCCTAAAATCTAGAATTTTGACCGAACCAAACCGAACTCGAACCCAGACTCTGACCGAACCCGAACCGAACCCGAACCCACACTCTGGCCGAACCCGAACCCACACTCTGGCCGAACCCGAACCGAACCCGAACCCAGACTTCGTCCAAACCGAACTGAACCAAACTCTTGTAGTTCCTTTCTTCTTCACCAGCCTGACATTAAATAAAGGTAATAAGAACAATACAACTATATATTAGTTTTTGTATTTACATGTCTTACAGTATCTAACAACATATATTCAGGTAAATCTGGTTCCGACACAAATTTGAAAATGGTAGCGGTACAAAGGAATGGTAGCGGGAAGCGAAACGGGCCTACAGAAGATAATGGATAGTCTGAAACATAAGGCATTGAAATATGGAATGAAGATTAACATCAAAGGGGCAAAAGTGATGAGAGTATCCCATATAAATCTGAAAATGCTTTACTCAATCTAGGTGGCTTTGTTCTTGCTAAATTCAAATTATGATTTTTTTCTAATTTTAGTGTGCTACCTTAATATTTTTGCGGCCAGATTTACAAATAATTATATATGGCATTCTATATGTGTTAAGGCTATCTGGAATAAATACTTTTACACCATAGCAATGCAATAATTTCATAACTATTTTCGTAACTTCATCATTGATCTGAGAGTTTCAAATTTGAAGCCCTAAGGTAAATTATGAAGCTTATTACTGGTCAGTTGATGGCAAACTGTGCATATTATGATCATTTTTCCGTGGAAGTACACGTGTTTACTAAATCATATTTATTTGACATTTTTATGTTACTAAATTGCACTTTGTCTCTGAAATATTGGATCAAAGTTTAGCCAAGACATTTCCACTTAATTATAAGCGTATCTAATATGTAGGTCTAGAGTGACAATAAAAATTTAAAAATAGATGAAGCATTCTATTTGCTCGTTATAATCAAGGAGAATATTTCAGTAGGATACAATAGTAAAGCTAATTATCTATATTATAAACATTTGTTGGTCAACTAACAATATTTTAAGAAATGCACAGGAATAAATATCACTTCGATCCTATTTTCATTGTCATATTTTTACCCAGGTGAAATAATGGGGCAGCCATTATGACTTAATTAATTTTTAAGCATATTTACCATAAACCATTTTAAACATGTTTGTCATAACCTTAATTATTATAAGTAAAGTTAAACAATTGCAACATTATCCAAACCAAACCATTTCGAACTCGAATCGAACTTTTGCGAGTTGGAAAGCAAGCCGAACCCGAACCTACCCTGAACCCTTGTTAGAACCGAACCAAACTTTCATTTTCAACGAACCGAACCGAACTCTTAAATTGTCAACTGCTAACCGAACCCGAACCGAACCGAACTTTCATTTTCAACGAACCGAACCCGAACTCTGGAAATTCATAAAATTCCCATCTCTAATTTAAACCGTTAGGCAATTTAGTCACACTTTCCGTGTAGCCAGTCCAGTGAATGTCCGAGATTTTATTCTCATACCAGCGCGGTCGTATCTGTCAATGAAAACTTCATGACATCGCTTGACGTCTCTAACCACTATGCCATTGAGAACTGTGAACAAATGTCACTTAAATCACTTGCTAAAACAGTTGACTTTAATTCTGCATTTTTAAGTTACTGAGACATATTTGTCTTTTTCGCCCACTAAACTCTAGATCGTGGGTTAAACAGATTTGGAAAACGTACGTCCATATGTAACTGACTTTTGGATCGCGAATTGTTATTTTATCCGCTAAGAAATCATACAATTGCTACAAAGATTTCTATATATTTGGCAGACTATATAATTCTCTGGCCTCACTCATGTAACTTCATACTTCACTAGACATCGAGTACTGCACACGTATTCACAAAACTACCACAGTACTGCGAGATCTTTTTTAATTATTTTGTTTTTAATTTTAATTTAATTCTTCGTAAGTCTTCATTTAAACATATGAAGACTTACATTTACATTTAAACACAATCTTCTTTAATGTTCGGCCATTCATTGTTGCCGAATTTTACGGAAGATTTTCACAGGTTTTGGAAAGATTCTTATTGTTTGTGGATGACGAATTAATGACATTTGTGACTAGCATCTTTTCGCTACGTTCGGTTGAGGATAAGTTTCAACGTCTAGCGCTTACTCTAACCATGACAAATGACTGTATTTTACGTCATATTTATTAATGACTAGCGATCCTACTGCTCTATTGATCCATTGATTAATTATGACTGACGCATTTATCAATTGCTGGAACGCCTTCCTTCAGCAAACATTAATCTTCTTCAAAGCCACTATGTTTTAAAATTAAATTTAAATGCGGAAAAATATCAAGATCATAATTTATAAATGAAAATGAAACTTTTGCTTCTGGAAGACTGTGCGAACTTTTAAAGTACGAAATTCTTAGTTGATAAAAGCAGGAGATCTGCAGTGATGAAATAAATTCAAATAATAAGCCAACATTGGTATTGTTTAAGGTGTTGGTATTGTAATTAATCAAAGCCCTGTTGGCCAGTGTATTGTCTTTTTCTACGGGTGCCAGACCGTGCATTTGTTTCCGGACATATTGCATACAATGCACGGAGCAGGTGGAAGGAGGGGAGTGTGGAAGAGGAGGTATCATGGACTGAGGAAGGGTGATTGATTCGACACCCGCACACGCACGAAGCCTCTATTCAAGCCTCTGCGTGCGACATGGCTTAGAGGCAAATCCTTGCCTGAGTCAACGATCAAGCTGAAGAGGGAGGGGCTTATCTCAGGGGAGGGGTTAATACGAAAGGGGAGGGGTTAATATGGTGGGATGGGATTAACTAAAGTGGAGCTGGGTTTATTGTAGAGTCAAACTAACATCAGCATTCATATTACGTGAGAACCGTCAGGAAGCGCGACGTAGATTAACCCAGTAGTGTTGTTGTAATAGGAGTTTAGTAGAGAAAACCTATAACAACTAATCTCCAACTAATTGTAGTGTTCACTTATGTTAACTTACTATAATAATTAGACTACTCGGCTTTCAGATATCCACATATCTTTCCAAATCTTCCTCAAACTATTAAGCAGAGTTTACAAACTAAATGCAACTACAAATAAGATTGAAGTTTTTTATCTAAATATAAATTAAAGAAAGTAAAAATTTAAGCTTTGATGTAGCGAAACTATCTAAACTAAAATATATAGTTGAAGCACCTAAGCGACACTCTATTATCTATTCATTGGACTCTGCTCAACTTAACTGTCGTAGCTTCAGGTTAAGAAAAGGTAAAATGTCTTCTCAACACACAAATCAATTACAAATTTACCAAGTCACGGTCTGCTAAAAACACAGTGCTTGACTCTAAAAATATTAGGCCTACAGAGTGATTTAGTTAATTCAGAGTATAGGCTATACTTGCTTATATAAGATATTCTCTGTCAGCGTATCGCCTATCAAATCACCCAACTCCCATTGCTTCGATCGTCCTCAAAACCTTGTTCTATTTCTTCTTTTACACATTTCAGCACATTTCTTATGCCCCATCAACCTCTTCTTTCTATCATTTAATTTCTTAGTGAATTTAGTAGGCCTAACTGTATAGTTATGTTCTCATTTAGCTCTTCCAATAAGTGCTTCAATTGTAATTTTTTTGAGAGAATTAGAATTAAAATAAAAGAACTAAATTAAAACTGAATTAGAACTTATAGAAATGAATATCAATACTATCCGATATTAATCATGACTGAAATAAACTTAAATTTTCTATAAATGAACCATGAATCTGGATAAAGTGGATCAAATGATCATAAATAACTAAAAAATGTACGGGTATCATTTGATGTATTTATTAACAGATTAATTGACTGTTCGAAAATGTAGCCTAATAATTTATTGAATTAATGATTTATTGAAAGGTTAATTGATTGACTTTGATTGATCGCCAAGTGATTGATTTATTATAATACACAATTATGAAAATAATCTCAACCTTTTCAAATCATCGACATTAACGTAGAGCAATGGTGTGGAGTAAGTCAGCATGGACTGCACAACATTTGGGGGTATTAGAATTTTCTGGAATGATGGAAGCAGAACATGTTTAGCGGGTATTGGAATTGGCTGGAGTGATGGAAGTAAGACGGAAGCGAGATAGAAGGATAGGAATTGGAGAAGGAAGTGAAGGTACGGCGAGGTGTGAACGCGTTATGGGAAATCAATACTCGTTAAAATAAAGGCAATCGGCCAATTCGCGCACTGTCGCGGAAATAGAAATTGCAGCGGCAGTTGTGACTGAATCCTATGCTCTCTAAGCTATCAGGTCCAACACACACATTCCCTGAACGATACAAGATTTAATAATTATTTGAAAATTTGGTCAAAGCCGCCACATCAAAATACTTGCTTTCACTATATTGGTGTCGTTCGAAGAACAGTTCTGATTGAAGATTCGGCCTAACTTAATTATTATTTTAGTACTAGATATTGACGGCTGTTACGAGACTGGTGCAGTCCACAGTTTATCTATTCTTATATTTTATGAGCTCTACAAGAGGCTGAGAAGTTTTATGTTGCATGTTATCATATAGTTGAAGAGAACAATCAGTTGAGAACTTGAGAGTTAAAATGACAACTGCTGGGGCACCTGGCGACAACTTTAAGGAGATTAATTTTATGACGAATGTTAACAAGATGAACTGACGTCATCGGCAAAGGAATATAGATTAAGTTAATAAAATTTTAGAGAACCCCAATGTCCCATTAGTAACATTAGCTTTATATAGACCCATGCAGGATATACAACACACTAAATCTTTGCAAATAGGCATTAGTAGGCAGAGCAAATATACATATTTATTACTGCATGCTTGAAAAAAAAAAAAAAATCTGTGTGTTATGTATACATGTAGGTTACCATTAAACTATGCTCTTTTAATTCGTATGAAAACCATAAATAAATTTTATTAGCATTGATTAGTCTGTTTGACATCTAACAATGACTTCAGAAAGGTTAAAGTAGATTTTAATTTAGCGGTGTCTGAACTTTTGAAATGAGCCCATTGAAGTGACGTTGTGGAAAACATCGTCATCAACAGGGGAGAGAGGAAAGTTGGGCAAAATCCGGTAAAGCAGTGGCGCGTAACACAAACAGACTGTGAATTATTGATGAGTTTGTACTAGCAATGCAATACGGCTGTCTCTGCATCCCCTCTTTCTCTCTCTCTTTCGCTCTCTCTCTCTCTCTCTCTGTCTGTCTGTCTGTCTCTCTCTCTCTCTCTCTCTCTCTCTCTCTCTCTCTCTCTCTCTCTCTGTCTCTATCTCTCGCTCTTTGTAGTTCCATTGCTCTTCTCTCACTCCACCTGATGCCTTAACTTCATGCAAGCAGTTCTTGGATTCATCTAGATTCTCTTTGGGGTCATCCTAATATAGCGTCATCACTGCCAAGATGGGAAAGGGTTGCAGCTTTAGATATCGGTCTAAGAGAGAGAGAGAGAGAGAGAGAGAGAGAGAGAGAGAGAGAGAGAGAGGATCTGATGAAGTCAATAATGGTTTTGCTTGAGGACAATGCCCTCCAATTTGTTATCGAATTCGTTTAACAGAAAAGCACGATCTACAGTTTATTCATATTTCACTTTAAACAACGTATTTCACAAAATTGTACAAATATTCTTAAAGCTTTTGGAATCAGTTTTTGATTCAATGTACTTATGAAAAAAAAAAGTTTCAAATAATGGAGTAAACTTTTTCTAGTTTTCTGTTCCCTCTCTGTGTATATAACGAAATCCTAGTTAATTGAGTCCTTATATCACTTATATCACTTATATCACTTATATCACTTATATCACTTATATCACTTATATCACTTATATCACTTATATCACTTATATCACTTATATCTCTTATATCACTTATATCACTTATATCACTTATATCACTTATATCACTTATATCACTTATATCACTTATATCACTTATATCACTTATATCACTTATATCACTTATATCACTTATATCACTTATATCACTTATATCACTTATATCACTTATATCACTTATATCACTTATATCACTTATATCACATATATCACTTATATCACTTATATCACTTATATCACTTATATCACTTATATCACTTATATCACTTATATCACTTATATCACTTATATCACTTATATCACTTATATCACTTATATCACTTATATCACTTATATCACTTATATCACTTATATCACTTATATCACTTATATCACTTATATCACTTATATCACTTATATCACTTATATCACTTATCTCACTTATATCACTTATATCACTTATATCACTTATATCACTTATATCACTTATATCACTTATATCACTTATATCACTTATACCACTTATATCACTTATATCACTTATATCACTTATATCACTTATATCACTTATATCACTTATATCACTTATATCACTTATATCACTTATATCACTTATATCACTTATATCACGTATATCACTTATATCACTTATATCACTTATATCACTTATATCACTTATATCACTTATATCACTTATATCACTTATATCACTTATATCACTTATATCACTTATATCACTTATATCACTTATATCACTTATATCACTTATAGGGTCTGTTTGAAGATATCTGAAGTAGATAGTATCAATTGGTAACTTAGTAATATTTGTAGTTCACAGTTAATTATTATATATAGTTCACATTGTTACTATCGTTATGTAGACTTAATAGTTATAGTTAGCTAATATACATGGCCAACCGACATGGCCACTAGTTCCAGCCAGTGGCGATGTCGGTTTAAATTGCGTCGTTCTCGAAGCAGAAACTCTAAACCGAGAAAATATTCTTGCTATGACCGTTCTTGAATCTTGACATGGAAATATTGGTGACGTCTCTTGTGTAACATTGATAGATGAAGTCAGTTTATAACTGTCGGAGCGTCAGAGGTAAGAGACCACATCAGGACATATTAGACTGATGATTATTATGAATGTTTGTCAGTAGTTATTAATCATTTGGTCACTAGCATTCACATAGCGGTAGAATTATACATACACTTGCACACACATATAAAAGTACACATAAGTATCATATATATACGTCATTATCATCCAGTGGTTGAAGAGGAGGGAGCGCAGGGAAATTGCGATCCTCTAGCGCTCATTTTTCTGAGGTGCGTTCCCCTACAAGGGACCCATATTAGATACTAGTTTGGCCCAACAAATGTTGACCGTTCCCCTAGCTCTCATTTCCCACTTTAATCATTGTTCTCACCCTCATTTTCTTCACTTGAATCCCAGTTTAATTAAGGTTGGGATTATATAGACTACATGCACTTTTTAAATTCCTGATTGAAGTCTTTTCCATATTAAGTTTTTACTTTACAAATCACCAATTAGCATAAATCAACATGTATATGCATAGCATGTAAATGTGTTTACTTTTAGGTTTTTAAACAGGCGATATACTCCAAGTATTTACTTTAGCTTTTAAAACACGCGAGATATCATTCTGCAGTTGAATTAGGTCGCTGTAATGGGTAATAAATCCAGATCGTTGATCAGTTGCTTATGAGACGAAAAGCCATCATTTATAGCAACACTCAACAAGTCAATCTCGAAGACCGCTTCCAGCTGTATGGCAACATAAATCAAATCTAGCGCACTTTACTTCATATCAAAGTGACAGATTAGTCTTTAACAATATGCACTAGGACTCTCAGTATCTACAGATTACTGATCTACTAGCATGTAAGCTCATTGGTATAGATTGTACTAAGCAAATCTGATGCTATAAATATCTCAAATTAACGATTGAAATTCAATTCTGATTTCAGAAAAACGGATCTGTCAGGATATTTAGTGACTTGGACCCAGGCTGACTACAGGACTCACTTCAACTCAGCCATAAATCCTCGATTTGCTCCACTCGGGGTGTTTAACTAAACCAAGCACGCTTTGTGTTTGAATAGACGCATTTTATAGACCTGGAAAAGGGACCTGAGAAGTGATTACTAGTATACACGGATGTGAATATGTTACAATTTCTTTTTTATTATATAATAGGCAGCTTGCAGCGATTAGTCAGAATATCCCTGATTAACGCATTCTTCAACGTTTCTCTTCTGAGAAAATTGTTCGTGTTGAGAACTGAAACTTCTAATAATTATATTTCGTTTTGGTAAACTCTGCCCCAGAACTTTGTATGAGTGCACAATTTTATTATCATCATCAATCATCATCATCAAGTTATTACAAAGTTCAACTCTGTCGCATATCTGTTTAGACTATTGAGAACTTGTTAATCATTGTTGGGTTCAATTCTCAAATTTTTTGAATCAATTGGAGCATCCCATGCAGTGCATGGTATATCAAACAGATTTAGTTAAGTGTTTTATGGTCACTTGTACATTATCAGGTTTTTCTCATTCCAAGCTAAAATTAATTTTTTAAATTAAAATACAGAGGTTTTCATGCAAAATGTAATTACTTTCGAAATAAGATTTCCTTGTTTGTTATAATATTGTATCATAATTCTAAAATAATTTTTCCAGTAAAATCACAAACGCTATACATAATTTTACTAGCAGAAAAGTATTCTTCTGTTAATTTAACAAAATTAATTTAAAAATCTAAAATATGCTGAGTGAAATCAAGCGATCCTAAGTTTTGTCTCCAGCAGAACGATGGCATCAATGGACTGCCAGGAGTCCCAGGACTTAGAGAGACTGGGTTGTACTGAGAGAGACTGGGTTGTACTGAGAGAAGCTGGGTTGTACTGAGAGAGACTGGGCTGTACTGAGAGAGGCTGGGTTGTACTGAGAGAGTCTGGGTTGTACTGATACTGAGAGAGGCTGGGTTGTACTGAGAGAGACTGGGTTGTACTGATACTGAGAGAGGCTGGGTTGTACTGAGAGAGACTGGGTTGTACTGAGAGAGACTGGGTTGTACTGAGAGAGGCTGGGTTGTACTGAGAGAGGCTGGGTTGTACTGAGAGAGACCGGGTTGTACTGAGAGAGGCTGGGTTGTACCGAGAGAGGCTGGGTTGTACTGAGAGAGGCTGGGATTGTGGAGACACGAGCTCTACTAGTTCAGTCGATTGATTTGATTTATTGAGTCACATTGTAAACCATTCAAGTCCTGAATCGCCGCTGATGCTCATTTAAACGTGTTCAGTTCATCGAGTGTTCTCGAAGAATCGAGAAAGGCGACAGCTAGCAAGAAGAAGTTTTCATTTGATTACACTTTCTTTCTGCACTGTTCTACAACATTGCTAATGACAGGATTAGTTTTAAACTTATAATTATATTATAGAGTAAATTAAGATTAGACAAGGTTTCTTCTGAAACTTGATCTCCTGCATAAAATAGACCCTACAGTCATACCTACTCTTTGAAATTATGAATGCTAAACACAGATTAAAGCTCAAAGCTGTATCGAATGCTTTCCAGTGACTGCGCTAACATTGAATATGATACGTGTACCTACTGATACGCGGTCCGACACCTACGTCTAACCAATGAATTGTAGTGCCACCGTCTAAGCTTAGCTGTAATTCATGCAATTGCAATATTAAATTAGAGTTTTAAAGTAAATATTAAAGTAAATATTAAATTCAACCAAGAGAAAATAAATTTGCATCCCCATATCGAAATGGTTCATTCGCAATTAAATACTTTAGTTTGTTCTGAAATAAACTCAGATTTAATGATGTCGCTTATAAAATCAGTCATAAAAGAAAGTGAATAAGCGTATGTTTTATTACGTTTAGTTCTGGAGTAGTTCAACTTCTTCATCTGATATGGACTCCCAGCTAGCCTTCTATGGAACCCAATATCTGAACATCCAAATCTGTAAGTCTTACAGTCTGTGAAAGTTCCAATCTCAGAAACACACAGCCTCATAAACACACAGCCTCATAAACACCCAGCCACATAAACACCCAGCCACATAACCACCCAGCCACATAAACACCCAGCCTAATAAACACCCAGCCACATAAACACCCAGCCTCATAAACACCCAGCCACATAAACACCCAGCCACATAAACACCCAGCCACATAAACACCCAGCCATATAAACACCCAGCCACATAAACACCCAGCCACATAAACACCCAGCCATATAAACACCCAGCCTAATAAGCACCCAGCCACATAAACACCCAGTCACATAAACACCCAGTCTTATAAACATCCAACCTTATAAACACTCAGTCTTATAAACACCCAGCCTTTGAAGCATTCGGAGAGTTACAATCTCTAACAGCACTTTCAGCCTCCGAAGCAAAACTATACAGCGTGATTAAGAGGAGAAAATGCAATCATAGCTTTTGATAATTTTCAATACTACTGCAGAGTTTTGTAATAATAAAAAAACTTTTAATTATATTGAACTATTCTAGAAAAGCAGTAACTCCTCACTGTTGCTTTATATTGTTGCTGCTTATTTAAATGTTGTAAACGGTATGTCTATTACTGGAAAATTGAATGAGCAATTTTTTCTTTTTTCTTTTATTTAACCCATCTAGAACGAAAACGTAGATAATCATATATATTGCGTATATTTCGTACATATTTCCACTAGCAGTCTGCTTTAATGCTACAGAAAGAACACTCCATCGATCAAAACGCTTATTACATCACAATCGCCTTACACTGTAATTTTTCCTCCATGTATGAAATATATGAATTCTAAGATTACCATCTTCCGTCCTTAATTCTAGCTTAATTAGCTCTTATAACACCTGAAGTTTACGTTTAGTCCATCCAAACATAGCTCATGAGAGCAAACGATGAATGGCTCTAAACGCAATACATTGCTATTTCTTCTATACAATCTTACAGTACTGTTTCTGCGATAATCTCACAGCTATTTCTGCTATACAATCTCACAATGCTATTTCTGCGATACAGTCTCACAAGTATTTCTGCGATACAGTCTCACAATGCTATTTCTGCGATACAGTCTCACAATGCTATTTCTCTATACAGTCTCACAATGTTATTTCTGCGATTGACTCTCACATAGCTATTTCTTCGATACAATCTCATACAGCTATTTCTGCGATACAGTCTCATAATGCTATTTCTGCGTTACAGTCTCATACAGCTATTTCTGCGATACAGCCTCATAATGCTATTTCTTCGATACAATCTCACACAGCTATTTGCGCACACACTGTATCTGTGCAGATCTCGTCACGTCAGACCAGGGATCAGATCTCGTTATTGAATATGACAACCGGATAAGGACTTCCTTGATTACAATCAACAACAGCCTCTGATGACTGACAACGCGTTAAATTCCAATCCTCTCATATCCATGATGATATCAAGCGCTGGACAGCTACGCCTACAGGATGTCCATGCGTCAACACGTCCTGAGGATTCAACAGTTAATCGCTTCCGTCACCGGACTCTGTGGTCGATATGATAGGTGCTACGACTAGCGCATGACTATTGCTATGACTATGGTTATGACTAGTGTTATGACTAGGGTTATGACTAGTGTTATGACTGGTTTATGACTTGTGCTATGACTAGTGTTCTGACTGGTGTCATGACTGGTTATATGACTAGTGTTATGACTGGTGTTATGACTAGTGATATGACTGGTTCTAAGACTAGCATTACGACCAGTGCTATGACTGGTGCCAAGAGTAGCAATATTATTATTATTATTATTATCATTATTTTTACTATTATTTTTATTATTACTAATAGTAAAATGAGTGTTATGGTACAAATATGATAATATAACAATATAACAATAAAATTTATTGTAGTAAATTTTTTATATACGATGCTGTGAATTATCAATAACCCTATTAGTTATCATCAGTGGTTAAACTGGGAATTGAGAGCTGGGTTAACGGTTAGAATTTGTCCGCTCCCCCCAGTAATCTATTTACAGATTTCCTAGTATCTAATATGGGCCGCTAGCAGGGGAACGCATCGCTGAAAAAATAAGAGCTAGGGAACGCAGTTCCCACCGTTCCCCATCATTTTAAACACTGGATATAACATGGTTTACAGCTGTAACGCCTCTGTTCTTGTAAATAAATTTAAACAATTGTTAGAATGTGGAAAGTATGTGCTTTGAGCCTGAGATACACTCCTGATCTTATATCATATTTACTGCTGAGACTTACAGCGACTCTCTCAACCTTGATAAGTTTAACGGCGCGAAACGAAAGATGCTCATTGTTCAACACTTGAATAAAGCAAATGGCGTCATATTAGTGCTCTACCAGTAGTAAATAAAGCGCCACTCAATGACGAGTCACTGACAATGCATAAGGAAATAATGCGCAATCGGTTTCAAATGGTAAAATTGATCAACTGATATTGCACAAGAATAACTGTTGTTCAGCATCCTTAAAAGAAGAGTCAGTGAAGATTGTTCACAATAGAAGAGAGCTACATGTATGTAGTATTTAGCTGGCTAGAGCCAGTGGCGAAGTCGGTAAGATACTCTCCCGCGGATCAGTATGTGCGGGGTTCAAATCCTGGGCTCTCCCGTCACTGACATCGCTTTCGAGTGAGGAAACTGACGTTAACTTTAGCTGTTTAGCTTTAGTATCTATAGGGATAAATTAATACTGTAGCCTGCTGCAAGTCTATATCTATGAGAGGTTTCCTGTATGAACAATGATCTACAAAGACTGGATCTTACGCAACCGATAGAGAACTAATAAGAGATCCTTGCTGATTCAAGTGGCAGTGTTTTGTTGAATGCTGAGCGCTCTCCATGAATTATCTGGTATTAAATATCTTTGAACTATTTACATTTTAATGATAATACAACTTGTCCTTTAACAGCCTTCGTCTCTCCTGATGTCTTTCCACAGAGTTATGCTTCACACAATTGTTAAGCGATTTTTTAATTAAAGAATTCATTGACTGATTGATTGATTTACGGAATGAATGATGGAATGCTTGAAGACTGACTGAATGACAGACAGATAACTATAACAACAATTATTGTAATCAGCAATGACAACATCGAGCACTATTGAGGCAAAATCAATGATTGACTCATTTATTGACTAATTAATTTACTGCAAAATTAATTGATTGATTAATGCATTAAATGACTAAGAAAGCACACGTATCTACAGGAAGCACTGCACACATACTTGCTGTGTCATTCATACATCCAGTAGTATAATTTATCTGTTGAAACGACTCCGACAGGTCACAATGATACTCCATTGTTGTTGTTATCAGTCTTGAAAATGTGAGACATTGGTATTGTACTCTTGACCCTCAGGCTGTAAAACTTGGTAGTTATCCAATCAACCGCAACGAACCTATCCAGGGACAGAGACTATCCTCAGTCGCCTCGCAAGCCCCCACCCCACACTCTCCCATTCTCTCCGCCCTCTCCCACCTATACAATATGTTAGTACTTTCTCACTGTACCAAATATTAAATCTCCCATGGGCAGACACTCCTTCATGTTTTCTTCTCCGACAATATGGAACTCTCTGCCACAAGATCTTTGATCTTGTAATTGTGTTGATACTTTCCTTGGCAAGCTAAAAACCCATCTCTTTGCGCCATAGGTCTAAATTTTGACCCGCTAGCCTTGGATCTTGGACTTGCACTGTTTTGATCTCGCTTTCTGTTGTGGTCTCTGTGTACTCAGTCGTCTGCTTTGGCGCCAGGTTGTATAGAGTCTGCAACAGACGTCCCTGATATTGCCTTATGGCGAGGAACCGGATGTTAAATTCTTATTGATTGTTGATTGATTGATACTTAACTTCTGGCTTAGCAATATTGAGCGATATCGTTTAAGGAATGTGCTTGCTTATGATACAGGAAAAATCACGAAAGATTCAGCACTGAAAAGATTCATTTTTGTATTATAGCTTAGAATGTTACTCATACTCCATGGAAGATTTGAGGCTTTCTGCCTAATGATAAATATTCGCCAGAAATATCAACTTTTACAAATTATTCTCAACTAATTTATATTTACATTTTGAGAAATTACCGAATCCTTTAGCTACATTTTATTTTACTTCCTGGATATCTATTCCCCGTTTCATCATATCTTAATCAGTTTTTAGCTATTTTTTCTTGGTTATAGCATATCAAAATAGTTTTAATAAAGATATTATGAAACTATTACAAATATTGTGCTTCAAGCAGAACTCAATTTTTCAGAGATATTAATACAACATTTTGTTATAAAACGCTTGTCTAGATATCCTTTACAAACCCTTACTCTGTATGCTCCAAATTCTTCGCAAACTCTTTCAACTCTATCTTTTATATCTTCTATAAACTCCTGTCTCTTTATTCTCTCCAAGCTTCTGCCTCTGCATCCTCTATTGAGAGGCATCGCTATATGATTATATATATATATATAGCAACAGAATATCGATCAACAGTACTGTCCTATGGGTCATATATACAATCTTTTAGTTATAAAAATCGATTTGTACTCATTCCACTCATAGCGATAGTGTTTCTGCTGCCTCTAATTCTCTCAGGATCTTTCTTCACTCTCACAAGTACATGTATATTATATTCATACCACAAATTCTAAGTTAGTTACTCATAAAGTTAATTGATTTAAAAATTCAGTAAATATAATAAAACAATAGCCTACTAGTGCAAACATTATTTGAGATGAGAATATTCTTTTTCTATATTGCAGGCAACAAACTTGTATTCCATGATTCAGGTTCTTACGCAAATTCGAAATTATTTTTAGAAAAAAATTTGTCAAATGAAAAAATTAATTTCGTTGTGAGACAACACTTTTAATCATCTAATGACTTTTCATTAGAGAGCAGCTGCATCTCCTTCTCAGTGGGTCAATATGATGGCTTTAAGATTTGATATGTAAATCATTCATAAAACAAAAATTTTACTTGAAAATATGTGATTTTTGGAAAAGTTTCAAAAAAGTAACTCCTAACAAGCGATGCCTTATATATATATAGTATATCATACTGTAGTCTCCTTATCTCTTCGTTTACCTCACTGACATCATCCTTGTAGGAGAAAACGGACGTTAAACCTTTATAATTATTATTATATAAGCAGGATGTGTAGTACAATAATCCGCAAGATATATTGTTTTAGTATTATACCTAGAGAGCTAATCAGGGTATTCTATTCCACAGATCGTATTAGCAGACAGAAAAGAATCCGGAAACTACAAGCCTCTCTATTGACTATTAAATTTGTAAACAAACATTTTGCAATGTAGTTGAAATTACAATATAAAATTTAAAAAATAAATATTAAAAGTAAGCATAAGCATATTTTCAATATTAAGTTTCTACTGACTACAAACCATTAAGACAAATATTTTAATTTTATACCATATCCTAATACATTTAATAACAAAGAATAAAATGAAACTAGGTATGGGAAATAAATATACCTTTTAAACAATGTAATAAAGTTATAGAACAAATAGATACTAAATATAACCTAGCACACAGTGTTTTCTATGATCTTGCCCAGGACCGGTATCAGTGGAGACAGAAGGTAAAAGAGGCTGCTCTGGTGTCCACAAAGTGACGTCAAGCAGAGAAAACAAGAAGAATACATTTAATAAGTTTTATTTATGTATTGTTCTTTATTTATTTTTTTATTTTTTAGTTTTTCTCATCGCTCATGGACGGCTGGTAGCCGGACAGCCCGGGGCTAGGGGGAGTCAGTTTAGTTCGGCACGAGCGAGCAGAGCGGGGCGATCTGCTCAGCCGTTATAAATAGATATTAATTGAGTCAAGTCACTGATATCTCTACCCCTCAGCCTTCATCTCTCCCGGGCCTCTACTAGAACAATAGTTCTCATGGGGCTTCCCTACCTACACTCCCTTCCCTCCTTCCCTCAGCACCTGCTGCGATCTCTGGCTATCTCTCCCTCTCTAGTGTTCTACAAGTGTCAGGTCCAAGGTACATATTCTGACTCGCATCGAATGCAAAGGGAAACCACCTAAGAAGTCATATTTTTAAGGAAATATGCTACATTAAGATGTGGATATAAGGCGTAGCCTTGGGTTAAAGTATTAACTCGTTAATCGATGGTGTGATCGTTAAGAATTGTGAAAGCAGAATATAAAAAAGAATATATATCTTAATTGGCTCTGAGGGTTTAGCAGATAACTAGAGTGAGAAAGAGAGAGAGAGAGAGGGAGAGAGATTATTCATGTAGATGTATATATAATGTCATGTACCTAACATTCCTAAGAATAGCAAATCTGAAGAGCTCACATTTTCTCTGGAGTCATTGGAGAGGCTGTAAAAGAAGGATGGGCGTATAGTCAGAGGGAAGGCTGCCGGAAGATAATTGAGAGTCTGGAATATAATTCCATCAACTTTGAAAGATTTAGTTCGCAGGGATCGTGCTCAGCTTTGTGATGTGTTGAATTAATCAATCAATAAAAGCGTCTGTAAATAATGCCATAAATTTTAAACTTATGCCCTTGTCGTGAAGCGAAATCGGTCAAACAATTAATCAGTAGGCCTATTGGTTCTTTCAGTATCAATTACGCTGTTAATTAATCAGCAAAGCATTCATTGCAGCCTATGTCTGCTTAATTATAAGCAAAACCTATCACAATCTATATAGCCTATAGCAAAAATCCGAAATTTCAGAGTAAATTGTGCTGTTTCAGATCATGTCTCCGGAAATATTATTTTAAAAGTGCACGAGCTGAAGTGAGATAAAGACGAAGTCCAGTTGACGATGTTTATTTGACGTCCAATAATAAATTTTGCATTACACTATAGTTAATTAATTGCAGTAATGTATTTTAATTTGCTAATTTAATACAGGCATAGTATTTGAACTTATCCTGCAGATCGTTATACATGTATATACAGTATAAGTGGTATTTAGTTTATAAAACCGCATCTAACATAAGCAAATGAAACAATATATAAGCAAGTAAAAAAACGCGAGAGACAGACCGAGATATAATGTTAGATGATTTAAAGGTCCACTCGTATGTGAACATGGAGAGGAAAACTGAAGACAGAGAAGAGTGGGGGCGCTATATACTATGGACCTGATAGTCGTCAATGCACTGAGAGAGAGAGAGGGAAGACAAAGTAAACGTAGATTTTCTCTTCAGTGCACTGCCAAGTAACAAGTTCAAGGTTCATATTCATACTCAAAGTCTGCTTTCTCGCTCCATAAGAGCACTCCTTAGATCAACAAGTTAACCCTTTCAAAGTCAATGTCTTATCCATACCTTATGTAGCCTATAGCTTGGGAAAATTATGGCTGCTGAGGTGGTTGCCGTTGCCTTCCTCAGTTAACATACAGTTAATATTTATTAAACATAGATTAATAAATATAAAATGCCGTAATGTGCTTTAAATTCCGCTTACTTTTAAAATAATCATCCTCTTCACTTCTTGAGCTTGAGAATTACGAGAACTTTAAACTATATAATATATTGTATAAGATCTTAAGTTAATCGCAGCTGTTTCTTGGTTTTATTGATTTAAACATTATTATGTTAACTGCGAGCTGTTTCATGGTCTATTGATTTAAATATTTATTAAGTTAATCGCTCTTAGATTTGTGCACAGTTGGTTTATGTCGATTTTTAAGAAGACTTCTTCAGAAGCTCGGCTCTATTTCACATTTATCTACCGAGAATTTTTTAAAATTTATTTTGTTTATTTTATTTTATTTTTAAGTTTAATTTTAATTTAAGTTTAATTTATTTTTGTTTGCCAATTTTGTTATGAATTTGACTGGCGATAAATTTATGAACGATTAATTGATTTGACCGCAAAGCTTGCAGGATATAACCATGTTGTGCTTGAATCACTGCAGTATAGACTAACCGTAAACTGCACGTATAGTTTTTGTAGATTAGACAAAGCAAGAAATGAAGAAGACAATGAAAAATAACTGTGGACGCCATTTACACAATCTAAAGGTTATAACGGGAGCCTGTGGCCATGTCGGTATAAGATATTCGATCGCGGATCGGTATGTACGGGGTTCAAATCCTAGGCTTTCCCGTCACTGACAGCGCTTTCGAATGAGGAAACTGACGTTAACTATAGCTGTACCAGTTTTTATACTTAGAGTTTGGTAAAGGCTTACAAAACGAAATTAGGCCAACGACCGCGTTAATTACTGAGCGTGAAAGCTGTCTTTGAATAACAATATACCCATTGGACCTCCAACTAAACAGAAAACTAGACTCACTAGATATGGATAAACTACTTTTATCAGGTTAACTTTACTAAAAATATTTAGCTTTAAATGGAGGTCGAGCAGACAACTTATGAACACTCGATGATAGAAGAGACCATTAAGAAAGAGGCTCATAAACCAATCAACATCAACTCTGAACTAATCCACTTGGAGTTGGAAAGCAATCCGGAGGGATACTTAACCTTATGGAATAATTGATGCAATGGCACGCAAGGAGGGTTAGAAGTAATTCAGCCAAGTCTCTGATCTGCTTTCATACAAGTACGGAAGGCGTTACAAGGGGCGTTTCCTCGATTGTTTATGGGAGTGACTTAGAGAGCATCCACATGTTAGCAGCTTCAGTGGGCGGGTTATATGACACTAATAAATATGTCTGGAATCACGTGTCTGTATGCCTTAGTCCTCTTTATTCTCTCTTCCACCATCTTTCATGCATCCGTTCTGCTTCACCTTCTCTCTATCTCCACGTTTCTCCTTCCTTTGCATTGCCTGCCTATCCAGTTGAACGTCGTAGCACAGATAAACAGAGCACCATAGGTTCGAATCTCAACCGAACTGCTTCAGAAATGCTCTAATAATTGAGATTAAAACTTTGAATTCTGTCATATTATATTATGAGGTCAACTTTTCAAGTCAGATGAAGTTAATTATACATGTATGTGTATTTTATTTGTCATTATTTATCTATTCCCTTACTTCCTTTGCTTTCATATTCTATAAAAAGGCATTTAGTTGAAAAATTGAGATCCTATAATCTACGACAAAACCGTACGTTGTTCTGACTTCTAACTTTGTTATGGTTTGATAAAATTTGCTTCTCTTGCTGCCAGTGTGTACTAGGAGTCTTCATACATTGGCTGATGGTTTATATGAGCATCACAGTCTGTGTGTAGATCCATATTGAATAGAGCTGTTTGGAGTGAAATCATCCGACCGTGAAAATATATCACTAGTTAAATATGCTAATGGATTAGTATACAATAAAATAATACAAAATTCGCTCATATATATATATATATATATATATATATATATATATATATATATACAAATAAAGTAACATTTTCTTAATATCTTTTCTAAGTTTTACCCTTCTACGAATATTTTAAGGCATTCGACATGCATCTTCCGTAGTTTTCAACCGATGAATTTACACCATAAATCAATCGAACTTTCAAAGAAGTTAAATCAAACAGATAACTTACCGGTATAGACTGAACAATCTTGACAGAAGCCCGAAGTAGAATGGTTAATGGAAGTCCAGGATTTTAGACTGAACAGTTTATATGAGAGCAATGTATCATGACAGAACACCTGTGATCAACTCTCACCCCTCCCAACCCTTCCTTCCTGCAAGGGGTACCCGCCTTCGACCATCTCTCCAATCCTCAACCCCTACACTAACCCCACCTCGTACTCCACTGATGGGTCCCAGAGGCACCAAAAATCCATAATTTATCTACTGGCTTCCTAGACAGAATCTTTCTCAAACAAACGTGAAAAGCAAACAATGTCTAAACATAAAGCGATATACTGTAATTGTACTTGAATTTAATAGTAAACGTGACTAATTTAATATAGACGTAATGCGTATGCGGATAACTCACTGTACATGCTGTATATGCTATTATGTTAATATATTATTTACACAAAGGAATATTTGCACATTGCATAAGCATTATGCAATACTTAATGACATAGACGTTTTGCTTATACCATATAGACGCCTAGATGTAATATACATATATAAAATTTATGATGCATGAAGCGAAATTTTTTGCAGTTTCAATATGAATTATATGCATCCGATATACCAGGTGGCTAGGAATCGAAATACAAATTTTATTATAAACAATTAAAAACGAATACAGTGATTTCCTATGTACCGTATACAAAATATAGAAATACGAAATTGTAGCTTATACATTTCACAAGTCGATTGTATCATCTTACATCACAAACCCACACACCGCTGTCGATTTATCGCATTAGTATATAATACATGCACACCACCATGCACTCTGACTTTCTAGATATTCTATACCTTATGATTGCCAATTGATAACTATGGGTTGGATTACTTTTTGTGCAGTTTATTACGTTTAAATTGATTCAAGGGTTTTGCCGGTTTGGTTGGGTCACAAAATTTGGACTATACGGTCGGATATTATTGAATGAAATGACTCTTGAAGTATTGTTAGACTACAACCTAATATCTACTTCAGTCACCTCTTTAAATGCATCTCCTCAGTCATCTCTTCACATTTGAGCAGTACTCGCACAGTTCTATGCGTTCCGGTATATCAAAAACAAAGCAGGGTTTCAAAGATGGCCGATCATTTAGTCTAGTCATTACTTTAAATATCTCAGCAATACCTTTTACGCTGTATCATTTTCCTATTAAATATCATTGTCTACGCAGCGGCACGCAAGGATAAGCACCTATCTCTGTAGATAGTATGTTTAACTGCGCACAGGTGTGCTCAGCGGGTGGCCAGGTTTGATAATGGAGTAATTTTAGATCCAGAGGCCCCAGGTTCTTCTACGAATTTCTCCGACGTTGAGGACCCCACTCGATGTCGATTTCAAATTATTAAAATTGTACTACGATATAATGAAGATTTATCTTCCGGGTTTTCAACTGAAAACGATGTCAAAGAAGGAAACAAAGGCTTATATAAGTAGTTTGTCTTTATACACCAGCGAAATGTACGCTACTTCCAAATGTTAAATCTGAACAAATTTAAAGGAATTTGAAGTACAACTTATACTCGGTAACTTTAATGTCTGACGGTACATTTTTAGATGTATGATTCACTATGTCACTTGACCTTTCACCTCGTATAATTTTTTCGATTCTTGACGCATGATGTCGCGTAGAATAGCTGTGGTGTCTTAACTAAAGATCATATTTCACTTACAATGTCATCAGATTATTGTTTAGAAATTAGTACTAAAGTTGTACTATAATGTTCACAAAATGCCCATGCGTAATTCTTGATTTGTAAAGGCCAATGCAGAATTGTGTGATTTACAAAATTATATATTCAGTGCCCAGTCTAGAAATTGGCTACGAAAAGACTCGCTATAGGAAGTGCAATGCACATGACGCATTGAAAACGAACTAAGCAAAATCGTCTCTGGCTTTATTACATATTTTTAAATTCAGATTTCTTATTCGCTGTGTATATATAGGCCTCTATATGCATAAAATTGTAATTTGACGGTAACGAGCCTCAATTGAGCCTTAAAAACATGCAGAACTGTGCAGAGCTTTAAAATCGAAGGAGAGTTCTGCCTGCTTAAATTACTTAAATTGCTTAGATTACTAAAGAGTTACTGAAGTTATAAAAAGTTCTCTTTGATCCTCATTTATTTTGTCCTAGGAGGTTTTTATTATTTTTTAGTGTGTAAACAATTCGTTATTTAGCATTAGGCCTATCTTGACAACCACGGCTAGAAATGTACATGGCAACAACTACGTCAACTACAAATATCTTGCAAAGCAAGAGAAATTTAACCAGTAGTTAAGCTAAGGTTAACGTCAGTTTCCTCATTCGAAAGCGATGTCAGTGACGGGAGAGCCCAGGAATTGAATCACGCACCATTTGATCCGCGGTCGAGTATCTTACTGACTTCAGCACTGGCTCCAGATTAGTGCGAAGAAGCGTAAACAATCATTGATTATCGCCAACTGGCCTCATCTAGACCATTGGAGATACACTCCAGGCACTCCACCGAACCTATCCCTGTATTGCTCAATGCCCGAGCACTTTTAGGGGAGCGAGGGGGGCTTAGTTGTTCTAGAATAATTAACTGGAGTTCTGAATCGATCATCATCAATCATCAATATAAATGTATAACTTAATTGCCATATATATACTGATTTACACCGACTGAAAATCAACTACAAACGTTTGCTTGATTAATTGAGTCTACATGCTTGACTAAACTTTAAAGGTGCGCTTAAATTGGCGCAATCACCCTCTTAAGGACTTAGACGAATTCATAAATTTATATAAAAAATTAAAATACAGTTATATATAATATATTTTACTCATAAGTAAAATTCATAAGTATATATACGTATATACACATGCACAGATAGATTCATAAGTATATATACGTATATACACATGCACATTACATATATATATATATATATATATATATATACATGTATATATACATGTAATTTGCATGTCTATATACGTATATAAATGTATATACGTATATAAATGTAATTTATGTGCATATGTATATACCTATAGCAACACAGTAATATCACTCGTACGTCTCACCAGCGAGCTAAGTTAATTAAGAAAAATTAAGCAGATATATATATATATATATATATATATATATATATATATATATACATGTATATATATATATGCTAATTTTTATTAATTAACTTAGCTCGCTGGTGAGACGTACGAGTGATACTATTGTGTTGCTATAGGTCTTCTACTGTCATTCTTTTCTGTCGAAGAAAATGTTGATTTTTTCATTACGTGTAGCAATTGTCAAATTATATAAGCTTGTGATTTGTATTAAGTCTCGATGAAGCTATCAAAATCAAGTTCAAATGAGAGCGGGTTGTTGTCAATTTCGATCCAGATGTTTTAGTTAAGGAATCAATGACTACTTAAAAGATAAATGATAATATGAACCTGCCTGACGTCATCAAATCTTCAATATATTGATAATTTCTAGCAGGATTATAAGGTGTGGAGTTTAGGGATCTACGTGCTACAGTATATCACTATCTGAGGCCGAGATAATCTGTGTTTGTGAGAAGAAACGGTTAGAGGAGCATCATTATACAAACATTGCGTGTATATATTTATGTCTCGTCCATAGATAAACCGCTCCCGTACAAGTCATAAATTCATTTCTGCGACAAATAAATTTACGTCCAGTGGAATGCAGTGGAAACCAGCCTCGCCTGTATCCTTTTGCCGAGTCGTAGTTTGTATGGAGAATGGCTGCATGATCAGCCAGCTTTATGCACATGCAATTGGATGGTCTCACTCTCCAGTGCTCTGCCAAGTGGCAGGTCCAAGGTACATATTTTAAATAGAATACTATAGTTGATATATTCAGATATAGCCTTCATACATTCAGTACCGGCCTTTATAAATTCAGTGAAAGCCTTCTGCTCTGATCAGACTTGCGTGTCTGTATTGCAATTGATCTGTTTCGAACCAGACACTGTCAAATGCGGCTCGATGTGATTTCGAATTTGAAACATATTGTTAATCGGACAAGTCTGCTGTTTACGTGACCATTCTCAATCTGCAGCGTACGACACCTAATAGCGATAGTGGAAATCTACATAAATGGAATTCATGTACTAGATAGACATGTGCAAGTTGGGTGATTAGGCGTTCCGTATTGTTGTCTGATTAAAATATTTCCACTGTCATACAGACATCTCTTACGTACTTGTCCGACCGTCGGCAAGTTCGATTTTTAACTTTTCCTATCCTACTCAAGATCCTCCCGATGTGTGCCTGTCAGCGTCTTCTTGCTTGTCTTTTCCTATGTATCCGTATCTTCTTGCCTGTCTGCTTCTATCTATCAATGTCTTCTTACTTGTCCTTTCCCATGTATCCGTGTCTTCTTGCCTATCTGCTTCTATCCATCAATATCTTCTTGTTTGTCCATCCCATGTACCAGAGTGGATTGTTCAACTAGTTGTTCAAGACTGCATACTGCAATACTTCAGATTGTCAAACGACTCGGATTTAAGTACGCGTGTGTCCGTGTTTCTGTATGTTTATCTGTGTGCGTGTGTACTAGTTGTTCACGGAGGTGTAATACAAATGTTGGCATACGCGGATTTAAGTGTCGCCCTGGGACCTGTTCAGCTTGTCGATTTAGACCAGCGAGGTGTGATCTCAGCAGCTGCAGCAGCAACCATGACTGCAGCAGCTGCCGCATGATTGCAGCAGCTGCCGAAACAACCACGACTACAGCAGCTGCAAAAAAATCATGACTGCAGCAGCTGCCGCAGCAACTACGACTACAACAGCTGCCGCATATAGAAATCTAGCTACAAAACAGCAATTCCAGCATCAAGATAAAAAAAGAAATCTATACAACACCTTCAACGGCATTGCTCATTGCATAACTGGAATATCCACAGCTTAATCAGTTAGCTATCTGGCTGCGGATAAGAAGGTACATGGTTCAAATCCAATGCTAATCTTGACATTGACAATCGTTGTGACAGGAAATTAACAAAGCATCATATAATATACGTTAGACTAGCATCATAATTTGTAAAACTAGGACATCTATAGATCTACTATATTCACAATTAATCACAACGAGAAACTCTAATGCACCATTATTCCATGAGACCAATTTGAGAAATACCAAATGTAGGAAGTCGATTTCCGATAGATTTGAAAAA
Organism: Enchytraeus crypticus; assembly: GCA_905160935.1. Lineage (NCBI taxonomy): Eukaryota > Metazoa > Annelida > Clitellata > Enchytraeida > Enchytraeidae > Enchytraeus > Enchytraeus crypticus. The sequence continues at coordinate 2,015,010 of CAJHZI010000513.1, forward strand.
GTCGTCAATAATTACCGCAATTCTTATTGAAAATATTAGAAATGCTGAGTGCGTGTAAATTGAAATTGTAAATATGCATCACCTCTGCTTACAACCAATGTTTTAGTCTGAAGCCTCGCGGAACATAGAAACTGATAAAATAGAGAGCAGTAGAAATAAATAAAACTAGTAAATGGGACAAAATTGATATAATTAAGCAACGACGAAGCAGTGAAAGAAATTATTTATAATACATTAATTAACGCATTAAATAAAATAATATTTATTGATTGGTTTTTGAAATCAGTCGGCTCTATATAACATAATAATAAATAATATATAATAATAATATATAATACCTGTTCCATCCTGCACTACAGGATTACATTTAGCAAACTTATCTTAGGACGAATAGATTACTTCGCGAGTCGAATGGACAGAAGAAAAACACACAGGTGTTGCAACGTACGGCGTCGAGAATTGAACTGATAAAAACACGTAATACCAGATATGCATTAATAACAGACTTTGTGACTTTTCTTAATACAATATTGACATTCGTCAAGTTGGTTGGGCGGTAAATGAAAAGTCAACAGCATATCGGGTTGAACAATGCCGATGGGTTTTATATGAAGACTGGTCGTATAGCCGGCTGAATAGCTTTAGGATATCAACGTACCATGATACCTAAAGCAAATTCACGCCTCGACACAATGGACAGATATCTTGAAGAAATTATATGCCAGAGAAAAAATCAGTCAGCCATCTTGTCGTCTACTATGTTTTAATGCGAAATAAAGATAGATTTAGTTGAGTGATTTTGGGAGATTGTAAAACTTAGCTAACTTTGGCTATTAGTGTTATATTATTAGGATGTGGAGAGAGAGAGAGAGAGAGAGAGAGAGAGTGAGTGAGGGAGAGAGAGAGAGTGAGGGAGAGAGAGAGAGTGAGGGAGAGAGAAGGCGGCGAGAGACTGAGAGACTGAGAAAGAGAGCGAGGGAGAGATAGAGAGAGTTGAAGAGGCGAGAGAGAGAGAGAGAGAGAGAGAGAGAGAGAGAGAGAAGAGGGAGGTTATAACAACGTGGTTAATAATTAAGGCTATTCAATAAATGTATTTTAATAAATTCCTTACAGTTTTAAAGAGAAATAATTAAGGCTTTCTATATATCATAATATCATTGGATGGCCAGAAAGTGCATGGCTTTTATAGTTACTGATATATTTATTACCTGCATCACATTCATAGAGTTTATTAAATCTCATATATATATAGCAATTGCAAAAAATCATACCCTGTAATGATTTCTCTTTGTTTTCTCTAAACCAAGATTTATGGCGTTTTACCAACACTTGTGCTTATTTGAAATTAATTGGAAGTATTATGTACGCTGCGTAGATTAATAATACTAATATAGTTTGCGATAAACAGTTACTGAATAAAATTAGTTTCAGAGATTGCATCAGAGAGTCCATGTAGTAGCAAATGAAAGTTTTCTGCAAAGTTTCGTATGAATATTCTGGCAAAAATTAAAAGAACAGGAATGTGAGAATCTGAGAATACGAGTAACGCTATTTTCACGTAAATTTAAACAAGCCTAAGTGTATATATTTCATGTCACTGGTCTGCAATACTGTGCAATTGCATGATTAATTTAAGCCGAATAACTACGAACGAAGCTAACGAATCTATATTGCAACAATATCCACAAGGCAGTAAATTTAATCTCATTCAATGATATCACAGTTCGAGACTCGTAGTATAACAACAATACGATAATGTCTTGACGATAAATCGAATGTAAATATTAACGCTATCTGTAACACTTCGAATAGAATAGTGTCATATGCATAATGAGTGAGTTTCGTGCGAAGCACTTCATTGTTGGCGTGTGAAGGCTAAGAAAATGTTTGCACATTTCCACAAAAGATGCTCGCGTTCTAAGCACGCCGCTTTGTGAGCGAGAAGAAAAGTTGATATTCAAGACGGCTTAGAAGAGCGAAATAAAAATCTCTCGAGTCCATTCAGATAAGAGCAAATATTTTTACAATTCATTGTGATTAGAGTTGTGGCAGTGGAAGCTTTGTAGATATGCCGTCTCATAGCTTGAAATCTATCCAATATTTGTCTTTATTTGGCGGTACATAACACACGTCGTTTGCATACATATTGGATTGAGTATAAATAATGCATAATGCAGCATCGGCTTGAATGTGTGGGCCATTCGAAACCCAGCTTACCCCGGTGCTGACGGTGCATTTGGGCGACAAATTTAAATTAAAATCCTGTAATAAACACTAAAACGAAGGCCTACGAGATCGTTTGGTGTAAGCTTAAGAGAATTAACATTATAGACTATTGTAGAGGCATAGGCAGGCCGAGATTCGGTAAGTTAGATGATTTAAAGACCCACTCATATGAGGAAATGAAGATGAAAGCGGAAGACAGAGAAGACTTGACGCGTTACATGCCATGGACCTGCCAGTAGGCTGTGCACTAAGAGAGAGACTTAGAGAGACAATTTTAGAATATAATAGTTGTTATATTCAACTTAATTTTGTTATGTTTATCGTTGACGGAATAAATTTATACCAGCACATTTATCCACCTGCATGTATACGCTTCTACTAACTCTTATTCACTCACCAGTGTACTGTCAAATGTGACATCGATCAGGTTCAAGACACACATTTGTATTTTTGCATAAAAGCGTTGCAATCAGGCTGACGAATGAGCACTCCCATGACCAACAAATTGGTTACATCAAAATTATTTATTACAATAGGTTATTAACTTATTGAACCTATTTATTAAATTTATCAAACTTATTTAAATGTTAGCATACTTGAAATGTACCCATGTTCTTATACAGTAGTAGAATGTTGTAGGGAGTACTTCGCCACATTTGACCCAGTCCCCAAAGTACATTATGAGTCACGAGGTGTCCTAGATAATCTAGGCTAATCCGCCCACAGTTTCAAGGCTAAGTGCTTGAGGTACTAATTAGTCCGAAGTAATGGAGCACTCAATTAATACGTCATGTGAGCACTTAGCACTAATTAGCCCGAAGAATCACCTCGCTAATTATGTCATGTGGGCAAACATGCGTGAAAAGGTATAGCATCTCTTAAATTTAAAATTTTCTAATGTATCTGACCCATCTTAGATTTCTGCATTAAATGCATAACAAGCCTATGATATTCGCAAACAGTGTATCGCAAATAAGTGTAGATGTCAATGTCATCGAAGACAGGTGTGGGGCAGCGGCGTGGGGCAGCGGCGTCAGACAGCGCAGGAATTCAGAGGTGTCTGTGTACATCCAATAAAGTTTTCATCATGCAAGTGATAAAATTAATAGCGTTCTGCACTTCAAATTAATTTTTCCTCTAGCCATACACACGCACACACACCAAGTAATTGATGATGAGAAAATGCTTAATTTTTAAGTTAAAAATAGGATCATTAAAGATTAGGATGGTAAATATCGATGAAAAGCACGTAGCCGCTAATGGAATTTACATATGAAATTTTCAAACTCTTATAGTTGTTCTAGAAGCTCATCTCTAATATACATCTAATCTCTTTTACTTATAAAGGGATAATAATACAGTTGTGTAATATTTTACTTATCTGCACTTGGCAGATTTATCCAGTTTTATTTTTGCTTTATCTCTTTATCGGGAAATACTATGCAGCTTTATAGATGCTAAAATGTTGAATAATTTAAAAAAACAAATGTTACTAATTATCCCGAATATCAGTAGAGAAAATATCCTCACTATGTACGTCCTCAATTACACTTACATGATTAGAGTACTAATTAATGCAGGTTTAATGGGCTGACAAGATCAAGAACTATCAGCGCTAAGGTACATCATTTAGCCTAATTGTTTCTTGGCGTGCTTATTTGTCAACTTGTTCAAAGTACATCACGTGAATACTACGGCCACGCAAACAAGTTCTTACAGCACTCTAGACATCATCTTTAGCGGAACGGCTCATCGAAATGACTCGAGGCGGTATCATAATTGTGGTGCTATTGTGATTCTTAAATCACCTCTCAAAATGCTAGCAATTCCTTCATTATCCTGTAACATTGAAAGTCTGTCGCGTAAAACATTCAAACAGTCCTTCAAACAGACCTTCGGCAGTAAATTAAAATTCTGTAACTTATTTGCTTAAATTATTTAAAGTATACAGAATGAACTAACATTCGACAAAACATTCGCTCGTGCTAAAGTTTTTCACTGTAAATTCTACATATATATTTTCAAGCACATTGACAAATTAAGGTTAATTATCATTAACTACATCTCCTTTTACATCGTTAAATCTTAATTCCTTGATGTCATCATTTAATTGATCAGTTTTGATGATATAGATCTTAACGTCTTCACAAAGTCATTATTTAAATAAATAAATTCTCTCGCAATAATCGACTTTAAAAATAAGCTCTAAGTAATACATTTGAAGCATGTTTTCGCAGTCTAGGAAACGCTAAAATAATTATATCGTGATCTACTTTAAATATTTTTGTTCATCTTGCCATACATCTAGTTTACAATTGCTATAATCTTGCATTAGCTGTCTCTTACATCACATGTAGTTAACGGTCGTGCTATTCTTCAGCGCTCATCACAAAACACACACACACAGAGTAATTAACTATCAATAAATGTATAATTTCTATGTTAAAAATTTAATCCTTAAAGATAAAGTAAAAATAGTGGCACTTTTATCTCTTTAACACAGTAGCTTTATAACTGCTAAAATTTGAATAATTTACATTGAATAATGGCTGAGACGACGCTTGACAACCGGACAACTTGAGGTCGCATCCTGACAACTTGAGGTCGCACCAAGATAACTTGAGATTTCATTCAGACAACTTGGAAGTCGTATCCAGACAACTTGAGGTCGCAGCAAGACAACTTGTGGTCGTAGTTTAGCAACTGTAAGTCGATTCCAGAGAACTTGTGGGAGGCTGCAATTCACTCAAGAAGTAACGATGTCCACATGACCCTTTTACCTTCCCTACAAAGTGTGGTTGTTTTTAAATTATGCTTTAGTTGTTTCATAACTTAGTTGCTTACAGCTATGTACCTGCAATATTTGCGATCACAGAGAACCACAATATTAAAATAAACACATTTTATTATTTTATTTTCATATGATTTTTACAAATACGTTTATTCAACACAATGTTAATTTAAATTATGTAGCATATTGAAAGCACGAGATGATGGAATTAAGTGACCATTCATAAAGCGAATCAATTTATTCAGTCTCTCCCTCTCTCTCTCTCTCTCTCTCTCTCTCTCTCTCTCTCTATAGAGGAGATTGCACGAAAAATTTAAGCTCAGCTAAACTAGTTTCAATTAAAATGCATATTGTATAAAATGTATATGAACTGTGATAAGAAAGCCCATGATTTAGTATCACGTGGTGACATCATTTAAACGTTTTCCACCTTAACCGTATATTAATCAGAGTTTTCATTCATCAGATTATGTACAATTTATATTAAGTACAAAATGAAGAACTGGTGAAAATATTTTGAAATAAAATACGATTTTAACTGTTATGCATATATATCGTTTCCTCTATGACTAAGTATATTCTATTCTTCTACCAACTTCATCATTCTGTGTGCTCTATTAAATAAGCGACATTGTGCAGATAAAATATTTGAATATATATCTAAAATTATTCTCTCCGCTTCAATCGTGTCAACTAAGCTAGAACTAAGGATAACTGCAGAAAATCTCTTCAGAACACATTACTTTATCCTGGCATACAGCATTCGGTATGGATAACACAAAGACTAGATTAAAGGGATTAGCTCGTTGTACTATGGAGTGACCACTATTGAGTCTGAAGGAAGGCTCTGATTATGAATATTTACCCACTCCAAATGAGTGGGGGCCAAATAAGAAATATCCAGTACAGGACTATGGGCGTGTTACATGCAGTGTAAAATTATCTCTATTAAAATGAAAGCGAACAAGTCACACAAAATTTTAGCTAATACTATTTTGAAGAGCAATCATTTCTTTTCAAAACGACGTAAATAGTTGTTTATATGTACTTAATTGTCAAGATTATTGCGCTCTAATCGTCTCACGGCAGCTGAGTACTCGCCTAGCACACGTCGACCTAATGTACCTCAGCGCGTGATAGCAGCTGTAGCCAGACAAGCATTGCATGCATTTAGCTACGCTATGCTGACTAAGTTTCTCATAGTTTCTGTATCAATATGGGTATCTACTCGTAGTAGATAGTATTATCAAAACAGCAAAACGCCTGACGTCTGTTAACAAGTATTATAAATGTGTACTTTGGAAATACATATACAGTATTAAAAATCATAAAACACCACAAGTGCATTGAAAAAAGCAATGCTATTGCTAATGAGAAAGCTTCTGGATATATGATAGACATCATATGTATTTATTATGTAGTTCTTCATTTAATAACAGAATGGTATGTTTAAAATAACAGAAAGGTATATTTCAATTACTTACCAAATGATGATGCACAAATGTCTTAATTTACATTTAATATATATCTCGATAGAATATCTGGAGAGGATATATTACACATTAGAATGTATTAAATTGCAGTTATCTTCAGCAAAGACGATCAATTTTAAATATCACATGTTATGAAAGATCTATAAGTATTCTAATACATGGAAGGTTCACAATTGCTATAAATATCACATGTTTAAAAGATCTATAAATATTCTAATACATGGAAAGTTCACAATTGCTATTTAAATATCACATCTTATAAAAGATATATAATAAAATGTATAAAAGATCTATAAGTATTCTAATACATAGAAAGTTCACAATTGCTACTTGATATTCCATCAGTACCATGAGGAATTCTATATAATTGACGACTTTATATTTGCTTTAAGGATCTTCAATTACATTTCTGAAAGAGAATTTACTTGATAGTTATATGTATTAAGATGTATAAACATAGCTGTACTTCTGCATAGATTAAGTTGGATTTAAAAAGAAATATATTTTTCCGAAGTTATATGAGATCTAGAAATGACGTTTGGAAAGTGATATCTCGATCGATGCAGTGCTCCTTACGGAGAGCGCTAGCAGAGTATGTAGTAGTATCTACTTTGAAGGTTGATAAAAGAAACACTCAGAGGGAAAATTGTAATAAACAAAAACATTTTAATAGTAAATTAAAGCTTAGTCAACCTCTTGTTGTCTGGTCGTCAGAACGTCGGTTCAGCCCCTAACAGAACTTGTTGAAGATGCATGAATATCTATTAAACTTTTAGCAAATATAAAATTAAATAGTATACATTGATACAGAGATTAAGCTAAGATACAACTGTATATATCTGCCGAGTGAAGATAAATAAAATATGACACAACTGTACTATAATCCCTTGATACATAAAAAAGATTAGATGTATGTTAGAATTGCATGAGCAAATTTCACAGGTAAATTCCATTAGCGCCTATGTGCTTTTCAGCGATGTTTATCATACTAATCTTTAATGATCAAAATTTTAACTTAAAAATTAAACATTTTCTCATCATCAATTACTTGGTGTCTGTGCGTGTGTATGGCTACAGGAAAAATTAATTTAAAGTGCAGAACACTATTAATTTCATCACTTGCGTGATGAAAACTTTATTGGATGTACACAGACACCTCTGAATTCCTGCGCTGTCAGACGCCGCTGCCCCACGCCGCTGCCCCACACCTGTCTTCGATGACATTGACATCTACACTTATTTGCGATACACTGTTTGCGAAAATATCATCTGCTTGTTTTGCATTTAATGAAGAAATATAAGATGGGACAGATACATTAGAAAATTTTAAATTTAAAAGGTGCTATACTTTTTCACGCATGTTTGCCCACATGACATAATTAGCGAGGTGATTCTTCGGGCTAATTAGTGCTAAATGCTCACATGACGTATTAATTGAGTGCTCCATTACTTCGGACTAATTAGTACCTTAAGCACTTAGCCTTGAAACTGTGGGCGGATTAGCCTAGATTATCTAGGACACCTCGTGACTCATAATGTACTTTTGGGACGGGGTCAAATGTGGCGAAGTACTCCCTATATCATTCTACTACTTACAGTGCTGCAAAGACTAATTTTTTTACATTTTCCTTGCTTTTCTTACTCCTTGATGTCAACAATATTTACTTGGTTTATAATTTTACTAGTTTTATTTACTAGATTTATTTACTTTTGTCGTCTCATAAGCATGGCATACAGTTCTCCACTGATTAATCTCAAAGCTTCCTGAACCAACGCGGGATGTACGTTGATAGAAAATTAGCAAGCAATACTCCGCAAACTCTGCTTCAAATTTTTTACTAGATTATTCTAGAAAAGTATTTTAGTAAAATTTTAAACATTCTTGTAAATTAATTTTTAAAGAGTACAATGAAATAAAACGCACAAAGTGAAAATAAATAAAAGTTCCTGCCAAGTATAGCATTTCAAATGAACATTCAATTCAAATTTTATTTCACAATAAATCTGAATCCAGACAAATGGCGACAATATTGACGATGCACTCTGGAAGATTGATCGTATTATATGGACGCTGGAAGATTGATCGGATAAATCACAGTCGTGAAACGCTGTTATTCGACTCTGATTACGATCCCGCACTGTCGCTAATAAGTATATTATGAGCATTAGAAACAATCAGAGCTCTTGACAGTGACAAGTAATTCCCGGACGTCATTGATTGAGATGTGACTTCCTCAATCCTGTTAGGACTCGGTGGGGTATTATAAAGGGTATTAGAGTGGAATGACAAGCGATGGCTGCCTCAATCACCACCTCGTGAGTGAGTGTTAGCTGCTGTGGCAGATTTTTATATTTATGTATGTGTGTATGTGTATACATGTATATATATGTGTGTGATGTATCTAGATCCAGTCTGTTTTTGACGATTGAAGAAATGAATATACATGTATATTAATGCAGAATAATCATTTATGCGTTCTAAACCCTAAACTCGCAAGTTCTAAACTCTAAATGGACTTAGGAGTTTTAAATTCTAAATCTGTTATAAACTCTAAATATATTTATACAGTCCAGACACTAAAGCTATTATAAACTCTAAATGAATTTATAAGTTCTAAACTCCAGAATTCACAAAAGAATTCTAAACTCGAAACTTGTTATGAAATAAAAACTATTAACTATTTTATCAAATAAATACTCGAATCTAAGTCTCTATCTAAAAAGGAAAGTCACTCATAATCAAGTCGAAGTTCATCTAATCCGTGACTTAACAGCGACATCCTAATCTTGCATACGCACATGTACATTGTTTCATCTGATCTCTAGAAGAAAATGTGTTGTAGACCTAACATTGTTGGTAAACATGCAAAGAGCGCACGTCCAAGACAATAACAGCTAGCAATAGTTAAGAACAGTTATCACGTCCAAGAGAACTTATAATATATCTTTGGACTGATTTCTTGCATTTTTGATTTTTCACATTTGTTACTAGTGTAATTATAAACTCTTTAAATTGTTAAAAGTATTAATTAAATTCATTTAAAATATTAATGGGGTAATATTATAAATGTATCAAAATTATAATAAATTATTACTAAATTATTATAATTGATCATGATTATAAGAGAATAAAAGATAAAAAGCTAAGGTTAACGTCAGTTTCTTCATTCGTTAGACCTTCCTACCTAAGTAACGTCAATTTCCCCACTATGCGGAATATTCTGAACATTATCCGAAGAGTTGAAGTCAGTTCCGTGCAGCCTGTACTACCCTGTAGCAAGCAATTTGGTGTTAGCTGTATATCCCGCAATCAGCTGACACAAGAAATTACTCACTGATATATCTATCAAGCAACCGTCCATTCATATCCCCTAATCATCAGTATTTGTCGGCGACTTAACCAAGATTTTTCAGCCGTAATGACAACATAGAGCATCGGACCTGAAAGATAGAGTATGTAGATAATTATGTCGAAAGCAGGCAATGATGGTGTTCAGTTATTTAATAATATAATTTTTTGGTAAAATTAAAAATAGGTTTCGCGTAATTTCCTATAAAATATCTTTTAACAAATTAGCTTGTTGCGAAATACATAAAGGGGGAGAAGTCTACTGAAAGAGGTCATAGAAGGTAGAATGGAAGGAATGAGAGGCAAAGGCAAGCCGAGATAGCCTTTTATGCTTCTCTCTCCCTCTTTCTTCTGTTCTCTCCTCTTCAATTTGTTTTCTCTCTCTCTCTCTCTCTCTCTCTGTTTCTCTATCTCTCAGTCTCTCTCTCTTCCTCTTTCTCTCTATCTCCAGTTCTTTCCTCTTCAATTCTCTCCCTCTCTCTCTCTCTCTTTCTTTCTCTCTCTCTCTCTCTCTCTCTCTTTCCGCCCTTGCATTATGTCACCACTCTCAGTTATATCAAGCCAGAGCTCTTGGAATTATTTTAGAGCGTCAAATGACAGAAAAGGGATTTAGACGAGGAGACAGCGGTCTGCATTAAGTATCCGGGGATACAGTGTCTAATCCCGATAAAGCAGCATCTTAACTCAAATACACCAGCACTCATAATGCATTTGTTCCGTGTTCTTGAATACAACGCCAAGCACAATGTACGGCTGACGTTTGGAATTTGCTGCATTAACTTGATGAATGAATCTGTCTATGTTGTAAATCAATCAATCAATCAATCAATAAATCAACCAACCAACCAACCAATGCAGAATCTCTTAATGATTTAAATAATTCGCCAAGCGATTAATCAGTATTAGTTGATTCATTTCATTCATTATTCTTCGATTTGTCTTTTATTCATGTATTCATTTGTTCTTTCGTTCTAACTATAAATTTTCGTTCGTTGGTTCGTTTGCTCATTAGTTTGTTCTTTAAGCAGTGTCGTGTAGCCAACAATTTAAATCATTTCTCCGTAAATAATTTCTAAAACCCATACTTTACGCTCGTGTAAATATATAGCAACTTAAAGCCAATGACAACGTCGATTTTAACGTCAATTAAGCTCGGCGAATGCTATTAAATTGTTAATGTTTATATTCGGTCATCTTGGGACCATTTCTAAACCACTGACCCAGGATAGCTACCCCACGACGACTAGCGACAGATGTCTCTCTTATCCCTGCACTGCAATCCGTGCGGTGAGAAGTGTGAACAATTATCTGTCTCTAGTCACTTCATCAACAGTTCAACATGGCTGCCGTCATCCAGGATCAGGGCTTCCCTTTTTGTCTACATGACTGCCGTCACTTAGCGCATGGGCTTCCCTTCTCCGGAAATAATATTCTCCGAAAATTCTGCTATGATAATGTAGCTACATTTCAATCCAGCTTTCTCCCCTTAATCCTGAATTTCAAAACCCCTAAGCGATATTGTAAATATTGGCTTTCACATACATGCGCCCAAAATGAGTTTAGACTGACCTTATTATTCAGGCTTTAATCAATCAAATGTAGACGAGATGACTGCAGTAAGAAACGAGATTCATAAGCAGGGACGTATTTGATAAATTTTTTCCAAGGGGGCATTGGGGAGGGGGTGGAAGGCTTGCCAGTGCTTTGTAATGTGGGGGAGTTTAAAACGGGGTGTTAAAACTTTAGCAAGAGATGGAGCATCTGTGACATCTGCCAGGGGGAGGTGAATCCCACAACCTCCCAGCAAACCTAGTCACGAGATAGAAATTGTATCAAGTTTCTGCTATAGGCCTGTATGCATATGTAGGCCTAGTGTATATTTGCACTTTTATCCATTGTCGTATTCTTAATATTACTCTTTCGGAACTTTTTAGTTAATATTACTAGTTGCAATTAGCCTTATAGAACATATCAGCTAAATGCGAAATTATCGCTAGGATTCGTCTGGTGATAACATTGATTTAAATAAATGAATTAAAACATGGCACACTTAAAAGCTACGATTTAAAGTTGACGGAAGCCCGCGCGTTAAGTGATGTTCATGTAATCTCGATTTGAAAACGTAACAAATTGACTCTTGTCGTATGATTGAAGCTTAAATCCCGTCTCAGATCCTCAAGCAGTCCTCGTTGATTCCAACACGTCTCTATAACGTAAGACTCTCTCCCAATCTCTCTCTCTCTCTCTCTCTCTCTCTCTCTCTCTCTCTCTCTCTCTCTCTATCTCTCTCTCTCTCTCTTCCCGTCACAATTTTAGTTATATATAATCCAGCAGTGTGCATATGGCTTTTCACATCACCTGAATAGCTCATATCTCAATATTTAGTCATGTTACACTTCTTAAAAAATTTTTGAACAACTTTAATTTTTAATACACGGATACGGGATTTTTTCATTTAACCTTTTTTTTGTTTCCATGTCAATAATAAACAACAAATACAGCATACTTAATTTGCCCAGCTCTTAAGCCCATTTGTGTAGAGAGGCGACTTCAGTTTAGTGAACCTTGCGGTTAAGCTTGGATTTAAGTCTACTAGTCTAGGTTGTTTATATCCGGACTTTCTATTCACTCATCTAGATCTACTGATGAGCGTAGACCACCCGGATTAACTGTGTCCTTTTCTGCGTACTTATGAGTTTTGCATGTCTTCAGCTAGCCATTGAGGCTAATTGTAACTAACCTCATCTTTAATTTAAATAACAATGAAAGGTTTAATTTAAATAACAATAACTATTTCTCTATTGTCGGTGATCGCATAGAAAAACGTTGATATTTATGACTTTACTAATTTACTAACTAATAATATCTAGATGTCCAACTAAATACAATACTTAGAAGTAATTTTATGGTCAATTCCGCAAAATGAATGAAACAATAAAAGAATATAATCGGCTTATATATAATTATGTATTTAATGCTTTGTCATTTTATACTCAGATATTTTGGCCCTTCGGTAATCAGACGGTCTTGTATTAAATGAATTATTATAGTTACGAAATTGACTTATTTATGTAAATCTTTGTGCTTTGTGATTGAGACTTTTGTTCGGAAGCCAATTATTTTTGAGTCATTATTCATCGAAACCTACCTAAGGTCCTATACAGCGCATAATGTAAACTTTGTGCACCAGATGTCGCAAACATGTGATACCATGAAAGGAGATTAACAATTTTAGTAATGAATTTAAATATCTATTGTCCTGTTAGTGTTTACCATAAATTTATACTGGTGCGCAAAGACCATCGTATAGAACATTAAGTTACTGCATATTTAGTCGTGCGTTGATCTACTTATACAGGCCATATTACTTATGATTTGATGCTGTACTTAGGCTATGCTACACTAACTTTATTACACAAATTTATTTGCGTTATGCTATATTATAGACATACTTGCGCTGGACAATCCTTCCAAAATGCTACTATAAATAATCAATATCAGGTTTAACATTTATTTTTTAGGATAGGCTATAGTTAAATAACCGGCAAACTCTGGCCATCAAGCAGGCATCTATTATTACAATCAAGCTTGTAGATGGTAAATTAACTTAAATATAACAAACACGTATTGCAACTTTTAAATTCATTTCCTATGATAACACTTGATCGAAAGGAATTGAGACCCGAGTCAGAACATCACTTGTTCGTAAGAGACGAGTAACGTAGATATGACGTAAATATGACGTAGATATAATGTATATGCGAAGTGATATGACAAAAATATGACTTTAGATACGACGTAGATATGACGTAAATATGACTTTATATATGACGTAGATATAGCTGTGTAAGACATTCTGAATTTTAGATTTGATTTGCTGTGCTGGACCTGTACATATGTAGATAATTACAGTAGATATATCTAATCATTATATATATATATATATATATATATATATATATCATTATATATACATGTATATATAATGATTAGTCAAACACATTTCATAAACCCCATATGAAGATTTTAATTTTTTGTAGTGATCTACACCTATTATAGGTTACTTGTCTTTGGATGGTTTGCTAACGCCTCTATGTTCTTTTTCATTGAGTGACGTTTACAATTTGATCGATTTTTAAATGATCACTTTTATAGAAGTGAGATGGCCGCGGTGACCGGTCTTCGAGACTGATTTATTTTTGTGATTATTCATATCGTTGATGTTGATAGCGCCAAATGAAAACAAGCTCCGTTACACAATTAATCTTCCAGGGATTCTACACCCATTTGTTGTTGACTGACTGGAGTTTTTAATCCAGACCACGTGCTGCTGAGACGAATATTTAAACTGCTACGCCATATTCCCTCACCAAATTGATTAATATAATTGTTTAATGATTGATCAGTAGAACAGCAATAAAATATATACACGCTTTCATGCACTTTATCATAATGATTTAATAGGCTGTTCAACGACAGACACATTATATTGTACCTAAATTTAATGAAATTACAGGCCGCTGACATAGCCTAATAAAACATATCACTAGTGGAATTAAAATTGCTGGAGTATAGAAGAATAGACACACGAGACAATCACATTTCACAGTATTTAGGCCTAGTATGGGCCTACATTATGACATTCTACAAATGTATAAATGCGACAATGCGCAAATTTTTGCATCTGTATGCAGATCAAGATTAAACAAACAGTTTAAAGTAAAGAATACAATGTGTATCATAGCATCAGAATAACTCAACTCTTTATTCGTCTCAATTTATAGTATACTTGAACAAATGTCAACAGCTGTGTTCGAATATTTCATTAAATCAATATGACTCACACATTATATTAACAGTATAACAATGTCAGCAAAAGAAATACGTTTCAATAATTAATTTGAAATTTGAAATCAACGTCAGTTTCAGATACCAGGAAGCCATCAAAGGTGAATGAATTTGTTGGTGGTAGACAATCATTAGAGTCTACTTAAATGATAACGCTAAATGTTCAATATATTGCTAAGAAAAAATATATAGGCATATAAATACTAAGAAAAGCCGCTTTGCTGATAGAAGATGTTTCTCGAACATTCTTATAATATATAGTGCATAACCTAAATTTCACCAAATACATTGATAATTTAATTACAACCGACAGTACAAAGAATCAAAACGTTAAAAAGTTTAGTGTTCAAATATACAAATCTAGAGACAATATATTTAGTATCAATTATTTATTGTATCTAACAGTGTCAGTGTATAAAGTAGTAAATATTTAACATTTTAGTCCACAATTCATTACTGATCAAATCAATGTCCAATTTGTAAATATTTATGACAGTTATGTAATGGATATGAAATTAACTTAAACGTCTTTAATGCTCCTCATGCAAGATGCTTCAAAATATTGTAGTGCTAGATACCTACTAATAAACTCTGTAAAAAGTAGTTAAGTATTTAGACATCCAATTTAGGAATGACTGTAACAGCAGTATAACATAACTATTTGATAAAATTTGAAATAAAAGTAATGGAATGTTATGACATTAGCGTAAAAAATATTCGTCAGGACTTTGTTTCATTTCTTGCTACAGAAATGGCAAGTAGATTCTTCAAACTATGTATAACAGAAAAATTAATGTTGTTATCAATCAATTAAGCATCACACAATCAATCAATTAAGCATTATGCAATCAATCAGTTAAGAATCACGCAATCAAAAAATTAAGCATCATTCGATCAGTAAATTAAAGATTAATAAATCAATTATATATAATATATATATATATATATATATATATATATATATATATATATATATATAATATATATATATATATAATAAATAAATAAAGGTTTAACGTAAAATATATAATTAAATATACCATTATTTTATCATAAGTTTATATCATAATATAATATATATATTATATATATATTATATATAATATATATATATATATAATATTACATTATATATACATATATATATAGAAATATTAAATATATATATTATATATATATATATATATATATATATATATATATATATATATATATATATATATAATTGATTGATTTACAATGTATTGTCCTATAAACTTATTTTTCCAAGATACAATGTCTAGTAATTCTTTAAATAGAATCCTTCTAAGTATAAAATATAACTCATGCATACACAACGTATAATCTCATATAATTAACTTAATTCACTGAACGGAATTATCGAAATCAAGTCTACGGAGTAACCCATTGAATGAGTTCGATGTGGTATGAGCACAGAAGCTTTGAATTACGATAAACAGTAAGTTACACGGAATACGCATTCACGTACTTCAGCACAGTTCTTTTCTGGAGTTTTTATTTAACAAAAAACTGGCGAAACTGAAATGAAAAGTAAGTGTTAAACATTTTTAATTTCAGTTGCGCGAAGAAGTGTCCGTTTAGGTAAATCAAATCGCTTATGAATATTTGCTTTCTTTTTTGCGTTTAAGATATTTTTGGCAATAAATGACGTCCTCATTTCTTATCAACATTCCACCTATCCGCATGCTATCATCTTCGTCGTCGTCGTCCTCCTCCTCTTCATCATCATCATCATTATCATCATCATCATCATCATCATCATCGTCATCGTCATCATCCTCATCTTAATCATTGATTTTATGTCTGCAAGACACTTCATACGACTGTTGCATTTTTTGTCAAATTAGCTGCAGTGCCAAAAGCAATCTGATTCTTCTACGAAAATCATTACAGTAAGAGGAAAGTAACGCTAAACAGCTTGAGATTGCGAGCAAGAGCAAACAGAATATCACTGCAAAACTCTAAGATGAATAAATGATGATCTGTTCCACCAAGAGCACGTTATAATAAATAATAATTGCATATTCTAGAATTGTTTAAACAATCTACTAATGCGCTCAATCTAAAGTAAGAAATTAAAATGGATCATTCTTCAAAACTGTTGATTAACCTTTTTGAACGAACCCCAAAATGGATCAGAAAATTATGTTTTTGTTTGAAGATACTGACTCCGTAGTAAGATGGTAAGAAATATCCATGATCTTTAAGAATACTTACAGAATCCTTGAAAAAAGCCATGGATAAAGTATAACCAAATCAACAATTATAATATATTAATTACCATAAACTAAACATTGGTATAATACAATAATAAAGTCTCCTTACTGACATCAACTCCTCTGTAACATCGAGAAAGGAACCGGGTTAGTTAGCGAGGATGGAGGAACTCTTGGCAGCAAAGCTAGGGGTCCAGATTCAAATCTTAGACCAGCCTGCAGTCTTTGCAGTGACTCGACACGATGATAGCTGTCTAAAGATGGCACTAAGGCCGATAAGCTAAGATCAGCTGAGAGGCGTGCTCCAGGAGGCGATCCTGGAATAATTGGACTTCCGTTGAAACCGCTGCCAGGCGAGAAGACGGGAAGATGTGAGGGTTTGAGAGGATTTGAACCTGGCGCCTGTAGTCTCAGTTGATGCAGCTGTTGTAGGTGATAATGGTGGTATACTCGAGTTATTTCAGCCATTATATGACCGAGTTGACGTCGATGTCTCTCCGCGGAAGATAGATCCAGACCTGTGGGGGAGGGTAGCATGACGGGTTGCGGTCTTGAGAGAGATGAGAGAGAGTGGAGTGCAGGAGGCGGAGCGGGGCTTGTGTCACGTGATCTAATGGATAATGCCGGGCTGGGACTTCCGTCAGAGTCCAGACTTATGGGCTCTGAGGTGGGACTCATTGACATGGAGATCAAGGGTGATGTCTGACGCCTTCTTGAGGCCTCATCCTCAGCGTCACACCCGTCGATGCTATCGTTATTCATGTGATCTCGAGAAGGGCTTCCGTTATCGGCTGACTGGCTATTGACTTTATTCGAGAAGTCTCGTGACATGATGTTCTCTATGGTGAAGGATTGCTTGGAAGATTTCTTCTCATCACTCTCCTTAATTGGCCTACTGCAGGTTGCGATCATCTTGCTGGAGTCGATAGAAGTTTCTAACTTCGAAGATGTTGAATATTGAGAATGAAATTTAGTTGGCGGAAGAATTCTCGGCATTCCGTCTAATTCCCCGGCTGCCATCTTTGAACTTGCCTCTGCCGCAAGAACAGCACCCGGTCCAAATGGATAGGATGGATAACCAAGTCGACTAAGCTTCGCTTGATACTGCAGAAAGGAAGCTGCTTCCATTCCCAAAGCTGCTGCGGTTGACTTTTGCAGCTCTCCAGCACAGTCATAGGGAACCCTTTGACCCGAATAATGACTAGTAGGTTGATAGGGATGACCACGCATATTCCCTCCAGACGACGCTTGGTGATTCTGACTATTGTGCAGCTGACGCATCCGATGTTCCTTAAATCTCTTTCTCCGACGAAGAAAGCTCCCGTTTTCGAACATATCCCCGCAGGCAGGGTGCAGGGCCCAGTAGCTGCCCTTGCCGGGTCGATCTGGTCGGCGTGGTAGCTTGATAAAGCAGTCATTGAACGAGAGATTGTGACGAAGACTGTTCTGCCATCTTTGAGTGTTTTCCCGGTAGTATGGGAATCGGTCCATGATGAACTGGTAGATCTCGCTCAGAGTCATAATCTTCTCAGGGCAGCTCTGTATCGCCATAGCGGTGAGGGCTATGTAGGAGTAGGGCGGCTTCTGGTCGCTGTATGTGTTCCTTCCGGGGCGTGGCATCACAGTAGTCTACTGAACTGTTTCTCAGAAATTTCTATTTTTCTTATAATTTTAGGAAGTGTCAGAAATTTTTAGAGATTATTCCTGAAGTTATATTTTATAGATTATTGATTCTTCACCGCCGTAGGAGCTTATGAGCTCCTTATTAGTTTCTGCGAAATTAGGATTATGTATATACATCTGAGTGCTTTGGCTTCTGTTCATTAGTCTAATTTTTTCTTTAGCCTCACTATTAAATTAGTATAGTACATGTACAATTCGGATAAACTAAAGATAGTAGATCAAGGTTTTTCTGCTATTGTTGCCAAGAGATGTATCTGATATAAATCAATACGTTGCTATCGATGCCAATCGCCTAATCAATCAGGGCCATCGATGACTTTTAGTTTTCATAGAAAGTTAAATTCATCTCAATCCTTATCATAAAAACTCGATAACAGTTATTCAAGCTGTAAATGTACATTTCTTCCTGAACTTCATATTTGACAAAGTATCATCCAAAATATTACATACCTGTTTTCAAACATACGAGATGTTATTATAATGTAATCCAACAATTCTGAGGAGCAAACAATTAATATGATTTTCAGAATTTTATGAGCACCAAGAGAGAAGAGTACTATGACGAAGAGATGAAGAAGAGATATGAAGAAGAGATGAGTACTATGACGCAATAAATAAATTGAAGTATGTAAATAGGCCTACTGAACACATATTATATAATGAATATATATATATATATATATATATATATATATATATATATATATATATATATATCCAGTAAACTGAATTTAAACTATTGAGCCACAACCACACCACGAGAGTATAACATTGTGCCCTGTTGTGGACACATAGATTAAAAGGAAAATCAATGAACGATGCGCTGCTCTGGCATATATGGTGCGTAGAACGGTGTTCGTGATAGTTCACTTCTTCTTCTTCTTCCTCGTAATGTTATGAGCATCATTATCCTTATTAGTATTAATGAAGCAGATTTTCAATGACTTCACTAATAGGCTTCTAGCATTTGGTAGACTTCAAAGGTGAAGGACTTTCAATATCCAGTACATTATTACTCCATGCGGTGCATTGTTTTTCCAGGAGCGATGTTTCTATATTTATAGATTTCCTCAGTCGGTCTTTGTTTCTTAACGAGAACTGCAGTAGAAAGGTGTATTAATATTTCGCACCTTTCTCCCGTCATTTAAACCAACACGTCAACCAAATATCCGCTTTAGTTCATGCAGTGCATCGATTTCCAATGGGCCAGCCTCCTGCCGTGATAGCAACCAATATATTATAGCAATGGGACGCACGGATGGATAGGTAGATAGAGTGATAGAGATACATGTAGGTGGATAGATAGATAGATAAATGATAAAAAATACAAATGTAAACTTAAACCAAATAATACAAAGACATTGTGATGATTTATGGTAAATTGACAGACAGAACGAGCGAAACCGACTACCGACAGAGAGGCAGAGAAGCAGACTGACTGACTGACTAACTGACTGACTGGCAGTATGTGGGAGACTGATAGCCAAACATTTGATACAACCTTGGAATTTCATTTACACATGGTTTACTGTATAGGTTTACTATATATATACCTGTTGTTGACATTTTAGTTTTTGATGTGAAAATTTTTCTGGTTTTCTGCATAAATTCCAACTGCGTCCAAAAGCAAAACTTATTATTGCAGTTTAAAGGTTTCGGTTAAAGACCGGCTTTTCCACAGTGCCAAATGTAAAATCAATACTATTGCATGAACGTTACGTGTCAACTGCAATTCTTATCAACAATTTCTTCTCAGCAAAACTTAAAATGGCTCGTGACAGCCATAAACCTCTTTAAACCTTTGTGCTAATGGATTGGACCCGTATTCATCAATGCAACAATATTATTATTATTGTTAATAATAATAACAATTAGCATATTTTTGTTATTTATTATTATTATTATTATCATAATCAACATCATCATTGTTATTCTAGAATAGTATAATACTATATTAACAATATACCAATATAATCATACAATACTAATATAATGGAAATACTAATATAATAGTAATATACTAATGCAATACCACAATAATTGTCTTTCATGACGAGCATTGAGAGTCATGCTCCAAGTGACCAAATATTCATACAGATGAATCCATAGGCCAGAGATTCTGACTCCACAAATTGATCACTGCATCATTAACCATCATAGAGTCTAAACCCTAATCACAGTAGAACGTCAGCTACCTGTCCTAGTTTAAGCTAAGACAGGGTTTGAAGTCCACAGCTACTGATCGTCAGTAGGGCGCCTAAACGATCATGCTACAGGCTCAGCAAGCATACTGGCTGTCAAGATCTGACTGACTGGGTTCCGCTTCTCGTTAAGTTCTCCTTATTCCCAGACATGCACACCAGCGTCTGGGCACAGAAGATACTCTATACCCTTTTATTGCGAGAACACTCTTTCTTTCTTCGCTATTGTTTATTTAGGGAACAAGAAAATGCTCTGCTTGGATAATGCTTGAAACTACCGGATTTTGATGAGGAATGTTAGAGCACCACATTCCACACAGAGAGTTTCAGAGAGTTTATATATATATATATATATATATATATATATATATATATATATATATATATAGATATCATATATATAATATATATATATATATATATATACAATATATATTCCAATGGTATTGTGGCTTTTGGCCAGTTGAATTACAATATCGCTATCACATATATTACTTTTTTCTGTTTTGCATAAGCTAATTGTCACTGAAGGCTTGGATAGTAAGTTAGATTTCGATAATGCTGATTACATGAATTATGTTAAAATTAAATATTCATTCAGAGTAATGGCTCTATCGGAAAATTACGCTATAAATGTTGAACCTATTTTGAAGTAATGTTACGCTAAATTGATTATTATGCCATATATCTAATCCAATGCATTTTCTTTTTTAATTTAAATTTAGTTTATTCAAGGTTAAATCCGTATGTTGCTCTTTTCGGTAATATTTCTCAAACCTTGTTCTGTTCCTACTGCCATGAATTTTGGTGATTTAAAGATTATATATATATATATATATATATATATATATATATATATATATATATATATATATATATATATATATATGTATATGTATATATAGGGATAGTCCCTGTATTACATATAAAGCATACTGATAATAAGTATGCCTGTATAGGCCTAAATGTAATATATGTACATATTTGTATTTACATGCATATGTATATATATATATATATACATGTGATAAATAAACATACATAGGCCTAACTCTGGCATAAAATGTACCTTAATCTTATAGCTATATACATATATAAGGCTATATATATATATATATATATATATATATATATATATATATATATATATATAGGCATTATACCACCACCTTACTTGACCTTCACTGTCCATTCAAAGCTACTGTGGCATTTAGCATATAGAGTGGCGCTTTATAAATATGCTTACAACTAGGCCTATATATTCATATATACATGTGTGTGTATATATATATATATATATATAGGCCTATATATATATATATATATATATATATATATATATATATATATATACGTGTATCTCTGCAAATGAATACGAGGTATATATAGGGCCTCAATAAAAAAGATTCATAAAGCCTAATGTCTTCATTGTCCTACTTCAATTATGGTTGTAGAAAAATTCGTAAAATAATATACTTTTTTAATATGTTACAATCGTGCATCAGAGTTTCTCCCGTTGATCATATATTATATGATCAATAAACTCTTTATAGGCCTAAACTCTTTATAGGCCTAAATAGAGCAGGCCTATACCGTATATAGTGTAATTTAAGTACATGTAGATTTATACATTTATACTATATATATATATATATATATATATATATATATATATATTAGGCCTCTATTAGTTTACCAATAGCCCTAATTACGTCGTATAATTATGCATCAAAACTTAACAATTTCTGATATATTTTACGTACATACGGAGATAAATGTTGCAAGACATTTAGCTCTAATTTTCAATTTTTATTATCAATCTAAAGCTGATTAACATAAACATTATGTCAGTTAGGCCTGCATAAATTTTAACCAGATATATATATATATATATATATATATATATCCTATATATATATATATATATATATATATATATATATATATATATATATATATATATATACATGTATATATAATTATGTTAAATATATTATGTTTAACATATATTATTTTATTTAATAATTAATTAATTGATTTAGTTATTAAGTAATTAATTTAGTTATTTAGTAATTAATTAATTATTATATAATTAATTAATTTAGTTTAATATATATTATTTTATTTTATTTAATAATAATTATGTTTAATATATATAATTATGTCTCTAACTATACAAGTATATATAGTCTTTATATAATGTATATACCTACCACATTATTAATGCAGTATTTGCATTATATATATAAATGCATAGACATATATGCAGTGTTCTGCCGAATGGCAGGTCCACGATACACATTCATTCTCTCGAATATTCCTGCTTGCGCCATATAAAGCACTTTATGAATCAATATGTTAAACATTTCTTAAAATTCTACGCCTTATCTATATTATGTGTAGCCTGCAACTTAAGAAAACTATATCTTTTGAGGTGATTTCCAGTTGCCTTGGTAATTAAAGGGTTTATGGAAGACTGATAAAACATTGATTTCTAAAGAGATCTAGGGGGAAATGTTTTGGTTTTAAAATCATTTTCAGAATGAAAATATGCATTTTTAGACTCACCAACTACCAATTATTTAAGAAAGAGAGAGAGAGAGAGAGAGAGAGAGAGAGAGAGAGAGAGAGAAAGAGAGAGAGAGAGACCCTAAATTAAGAAGTGAAAAGAGCCAGTTAGTTATCTATATCATTTTGGAAATTTAATAATAGCCAGTCTAATTTTCGCTTCCTAAAACATTATTATATTATTCCTTTTAAGTATTCAGTCGGCCCTATATGCATAATATTATTATTTCAAGAGATTAAAAGCCCTGTTTAACGGTGCATTAAATCTGCTTTAAAACTATTGTAGATTACTCAGTCATTTGAAGACTAGATATTGCATTTTTAACAACCTATTCATCCAGTCTTCCTTTGATATTGTTTTCTTAAGTGAGGCCATTGAGTTCGTAGATCTATACCTAGGCCTATTTTAAATAAGATCTACCTAGCTAGCCTAAAACTATATACGAAGGATATATTTTCTATAAAATATAAAATATATTAACTTTATACAGCAAAAATTAAACATTAAAAACTACATCTGCGCTCCTCTTGTGTTAACATTTACTTGTGAACAAAAACCACATGTTAATACACAGGATTGTAGCAGCTGTAAGAAAGCCATACAAAACACGAGAGGGCGGTCCTTCACTAGGCATCGACTCTTATTGGTAGGAATGGAGTAAAGTTTTAAATTGACGCTTGTTCAACCAATCACAATCGTCGTCGCTAAGTCTTGCATTTGACTGAAAGTCATTTCAGTTCTAACATTCTTACCGCTGCAGACAAATATTTTCTGACGACTGAATTACTTTGATACTGCTTTGTGAATAATGTTTTTGTATTTTGATATCGGTCGACGTGTGAAAATTATAATGCGATATTGCCGTGCGGCCGATTTAAACTGAACGCGATATGTCGCTATATAAATAAATCAACGGGGTCGAATGGGTATAGCAAACCCCTTTGTTGGTATATACTGCCATGTTTCCCATTTCGTGTTATTTCGTTCTTTTCCGTACGTCTTTAGAATTTAGGTTTTTTGTTACGTGAGAAGAATTAATCGATTCTCGATAATAAATGAATCTCAATCTAAATCATACGTAGTCATTATATTGCACCAAGTCGTTAATTTTTATATCTAATAGGCCTACTGTGTTAAAATACTTGCGCATAATTTTTAAATTGCAAACCTATTTCCATATATAATTTACTTAAAATACACTTTAGTAGCTTTCACTGTCACCTATTATTTGTATTGTTGGTTTGTTGTAATTGTATTTTCTCTATTTTGATTTATAGCTTCATGAAGTTGATAGAGCTGTTACTGGGTGGAGTCGATGGCTTTTCTGGTTTATGATAAATAAATAAGGTGTGAATTGAGAAATTTAATAGAGGATCCAAGAGGGACGAGAGAGAGAGAGAGAGAGAGAGAGAGAGAGAGATTACTGTAAAGGACGTTTCTATATTGTGTATAGATCCCAATGGATATATGTATGCGCAGTAGGTTAAATTATATGAAGAGTTCAATTACATCTCACAGCGGGACATCAACTTTATATATCTGTCTGATCAACTTTTCTGCCCCCCATTTCCACCAACCCCCCCCCCCACCCACGCCATCCCCTGCCTCTCACTGATTACCATTGGATTTTTTAATACAACTAAACAACTATACAACTGAGCATCACAACTATACAATTCAACTGTACAATACAACTATACTTTATCTATAATTATACTATACAAGTGAACTGCTTTTTAATATTGAATTTATCAAACTCCAGCTGTGATACTGGGTATACAGCAGCTGTGAGACATAGATGCTGCATGTGTACACAGATGATATATACAGCTGCGATGATATGTATATATACAGCTGCGATATATATATATATATATATATATATATATATATATATATATATATATATATATATATATGCAGCTGTGCAATTGGGTACACAACAGCTCTGAGACAAAGTACTTAGACTATACAACTGTGACACTGGGTACACAGTACACACACAGCGGCTATGGGACATATTACTAGGTCTTTTATACCAGTGTATGTTTAGCTCTTTTACGTCAATATTATCGTTTGCTCTCAGAAGTGCGTCCATTGCGTCCCAAACTCAGGCAAGAGTGTTCAAAGATTTCCGATGTGTTTTTCTGTTGCTTTTGACTGTTTTTGTTTAAATTCACATAGGCCTATTGAGGTTAGATTTAATCCAGGCCTACTTTCATTAATTCCCCTTGATTACTTTCATTCACGTTCCATTTTCTCTTTGCATACTTTCTTCGCGAACATTTTTTGTTTATACGACAATCCAAATATTACACGGATACAGGGCATAAGGGTAACGTCATGAAGTTTTAAATAACAAATCCTGAGGTGAATTGAACTCTCGCGGATTCTCGACAAGTGATAGGTATCGATATAGTAGTTGATCATTTCACTATAATGCGTGTTTACTTTACTTTATGTGTAGAGGCATAGCCAAAATTTTATGGAAAAGGCGAGAGAAATTTAGTGTCAGTTCTTTCCGTATATACCAAAAGTAACCAAAGATCCTCTTGATCTCCTCACTGTTACATTCTATTCTTTATCGCATATCCTACATCATCTGCACTGTTAATATGTCGAAGTGCAAAGAAACAACCGGACGTAGACAACGGCTCTCTATCTGTATTTGATTACTCGATTTGCACGATTCATTTAGCGACGGGAAGATTTGCTCAGAGAATTACTGTATGTTCGCCTCACACTGAGAAATAATGGTGTTTTAATCATTGGCAAAATGAAAATCAAGTGCTTCCTGGATGCGTTTAATTGAGTCGCATTTATGAAATAATCGACTTCGTAAAAAGGAAACCGTCTACAGTAAAATGCTAATATGAATTTAAAGCTCTCCTTTTACCGCGATTCATAATAAATTATTATGAGGACAGTATTCTGCGACATTTTGCTTAAATCTTAAAAGTGTTGTTTAAAGCTGTAGCTTTGATTTCTGCATGATTAGGCTTATACATTTTATTTATAATTCTGATATTCTAAATTAGAGGCTTATTTAATAATTCAGTAAAATTTTCTATTTGATAAATGCAAGTAGGCCTATAAAACATAGACCTATAAGAGTGTGATTTATTTCAAATCTGATTTTTCCCCAACCCCCCCCCCCTCCCGCACCACCCCAAAGGACAGTAAAGATTCCTATTTGATCTCTCGCTTCATTGATTTAGGGATCTTCTCCAAAGATCCATCATTGGAACTTTTCTAATAGAGACTGGGACAGAAATATCCTTTTCCTGCATAGAAAAATCTTACAGTAACTTTGAAAAATCTTAACGTGTTTCTGCAAAACTTTTAAGATGACGAAAATATTGGAACATATCTGTCACAATCTGCATATCGAAACCTGAAAAAGCTCAGTTCAGAAAATATATATGATGTGTAGGCTCTATAGGTGATAAAATTGTGAATTTGGCATTAAATAGAATTAAATATCGGGCTCTATAATTTCTGCAGTCCTAATATACTTGACTGTTAGCCTATATAAAGTATACGTTTAGACTGTTGACATTAAAGGTCTAACATTTTGATATAAAACGAGCGTGTTTCAAAGCTTAGATGTCATTCAATGCAATAAATGCATTCCAAGAAACGCGCTACTATAGCCTTAAATCAAGAATAAAGTATCACAGTGGAGGGCTATTACGTCACATTTAACAAATCACTCGCTCTATTGCACAATCATGCAGCGGTCAAGATGTTGCAAATCAAGGAATGCAAATCGAAAAACCGTTCTACGTAAATTAAAGCCAACAAACTTGTGAGTAATTTATAAGCTATATATAAACTGCTTTCAAAGATAAAAGGCAGAGTATTACACAATGATATCTCACAATAGCCTATAGCCTCTACACGTGCACACACAACACAATGCCCATGATCAAAGCCAGATCAAAATATTTTATACGAATTAAAGGGCGAACCTTGTAATTTAAATATCAACTTATAAATGGAATCTGCATGATTGTAAATTTCTTATTACTGAGAACATTCTATCCAGATTTAAAACTGTGACTATAGAGTTTTATTGCGGATATCAGCGTGTTAATCATCTAGAAATATTACGTATAATGAAAAGAACACTTTCAGAAAATTGTAATGGATCTCGTCAAAAATGAATGGATAAAATAAGATAGAGAGAGAGAGAGAGAGAGAGAGAGAGAGAGAGTAAGAGAGAGAAAATAGAGAGAGAAAGAGAGAGAGAGGGAGAGACAGAAGGAGAGAGAGAGGGAGATGAAAAGAGACAGACAGAAGAGAGATAGAGGAGGAGAAAGAGAGAGAGAGAGCGATAGTGAGAGTGAGAGAGAGAACAAGAAAGAGATAGATTTGAGGATTGATGGTTTGTTGGCAGGCTAGGTGATCACGTGATGTAAGCTGTTTATTAAATCCCCTAGTGTCCGCTACACGCTTCATTAGCATTATCATCACGACTTGATGATGATGATGTTGTTCTGCTTAATGACGACATTAGTCATTCTTACGTTGTTACTGTAGTCATTAATGCCGCACTGTCTTCGCTCATTACTCCATATATCCGCTGGAGTATCACAAAATTTATGATTTTAAAAGAGAGGTACCGTAAGGAAAAGGTTCAATAATTTGAATTCTAAAAGTATACTGGAAAATTACCGATTTAATATTTTTACAGATAATTTACGGAACCTTACCAAAAATTATTAAATAGTGTACAATGTAACTGTATATTATACAGGACTATAATTAATTGTATACCTTAACTAGTCTCGAATTTTATTGACTTCTGTGTAATTTTGTAGGAAATATTGAAAAATTTGAGATATTGAGAAATTTGCAAGTCGCAGCTGCTGCGCATAAAGCAATGACGAAAATGTAAACTTGAAGCCATTGCTTCACGATGAGTAACTTGCGCTCTCTGGTGAGTTAACTAATTACATTGTTAATTCTTCTTCGACATTTTTTTATTATACTAATTATTTAACGACTAATTAGTTAAACATTCAAGCCAAAGTATAGTAGCTTTCCTGATATCATCTGATATAATGTGCTATAATATAAGTCTAATGAGATTATTAACTATTGAAGCCGTCGTAGCTCTTGTAAGTTAATGAAATTAACTCATTAATGTGTATTTAACGTCAAGGTCAGAAGCCAGACGTCGTTTGATTTCGAAACCACCTGGAGAATATCTGATCTTGGCTGTTTGTTGTCTGGGTTCTTATCCCTATCGTCTGGCTATGAAGAGTTGCGTTATCCAGCTGAAGCAGACGTTGCATTGTGATTTGTTGCTCTGTTTTGGAAGGTAATTTATTTCGTTACGGTAGCTCCTATATATCATGAACTACGCTTCCAGAAAACCAGGTGTTATGATTCGATATTTAAATAAAGTAGTGTGCCATAATTTCTTAGACACATATAGGAGCCTAGGCTACTTGAATTCGTGGATGTTATAATATTATGCTAATATCTGTAAACGTGCAAGTGTTGTATGCTATTAGGCCCTATGTACATGTATATCGTGTAGGCTGAGGCTCTATGTATATTATAAGCCGGCAATTTAGTAGGTGTATGACTATGTTTAACGATATATAAGCAACAGCAATTTTATACAAGAAGTAGGCCTAATTCCACAAATATTTGAGCTGTTTTGAAATATGCTGTTCATATAGTTTTAAGGTGTGGAGGCCTACATGTTAGTTTATTCAGGCCTTTACGCCCAGTCATAAGTTCTCTACTACATACAAGCTAGATTCTTAGGTAGTACGCCTGACGAAGGTTTCGAACAATCTAATGTTTTTGTGCCGGCTTTGATCTAGTCACATATTCTTCCAATTATCTGGTGACACGCTTATTTGAGGAGATACGTCTACATATTGTACATGTAGACACACAATCACACACGGAGACACGCAAATATACATCTTTGTCTACGCTAAATATTGTGACATAGACAAACACAAACACACACACACACATACACACAAACACACAGAGAGAAAGAGAGAGAGAGAGAGAGAGAGAGAGAGAGAGAGAGACTGACAGTCACTGTCAACAGAGTGTGGAAGTGGAACTATGGATACGCTAGGCTGACTTCTTGTGGAGGTTGTAACAAGATTAATGTCGCCGTTAATACGCCAACTTGCGAATGAAATGAAGATAAATCGCCTCCACCACTCATATGTTACAGCAACTCAATTAACTCTCTGTTTAGTCGCCAGGCGGCCGATAGAGTGTGGACAGCAAGGGAATTCCGATAGCTTACCTAGCTATAAGTGCACGTATTAATGGATATATAATATATATAAGCCCTTTAAAAGGTGTAAAAAATAAATTTAAAAATAATATAAAATAAAATAATTATATAAAATTGTATATATTGTATAAAATAGTATTGTTAAACAAATAATTAATTAAATAACAGATGCTGCTAATTTCTTGATCCGCTTTCAATTTCTTCGCTGAAAGTTTTATTTGAGCGCTTTGAGTTTAAAACACAAGTCTAACACAAGTCTAAAAACCAGTAAAAAAGCTAATGTTAACGTCAGTTTCCTCACTCGAAATCGATGCCAGTGACGGGCGAGCCCAGGATTTTAACCCAGCACATGCTGATCAGCGTTCGAATAGCTTACCGACATCGCCACTGGCTCCAACCAAGTCTAAACAAAAGTCTAAACAAAAATCTAAACACACGTCTGAGCACAAGTCTAAACACAAATCTAAACAGAAGTCTATACACAAGTCTACATATTGCTCACTAGAAACTGCAATGAGCTACGCTATACTGGACACATACAAGAAACATTTTAGAAAGTCATATTTAAATAAAGACCTTTAACAATGCAATTTAAATCATCGTATATACTTAATAGATAGGTTGAAGCTATTTTGGTCTTCTTTTTCTTTTATTATGTATATTATTTTAAATTGCAGTTTAAAATTATACTCCTGCCTATATCCTATGCACAAGTTCACCTGTTATCTTTTTTCAGTTCACCATACTTCACATTTAGTTTGTTTAATTAAAGTTTAAATAAACCACAATTTAACGTCTGCTTCCTTCACATTTAGTTTGTGCCTTTCCTGTTGCATTTGCTTATTTATGTGTTGTGCATGTGAAATCTATAGGGTTCAGTGACATGAACGTCACTGTATGTCATGTAATGACTCTCATGTAAATGAGTCATGTCTGAATAATGACTGTCAGTCATTATTCAGACATGACTGTCAGTCATTAATGAATGTATTCAGTGACATGAATGTCATGTATGAAACTACACGAACAAAAATGTTAAAACTGATAACATTTACTAAATTAGCCTAACTTATGTCTTTGGATTGGTTTACTACCCAATATTGAAATTTCACAGTTTGTTATACCTATGTCGGGTTGGTTTGGCTGCACAGTGCTTGATAGCTGTAAGAGAATTTATGCACAAGTAGCAGCTTATGATGTCGATATTCAACTAGCATCCAAGAAAGAGAGAGAACTACTGAAGTATCGCTTTTGAAGATATCATATAAGCTGTGTTGTTGCTAGGAATCATAAATTGTGATCATTGTGAAAAGACCGACGACCTAACCATTAAGCCACCCCATATACTCAATATCAGCACTTTAATATCACTCCGTGCATTAGGCTAATGACACTCTTAATATTTGACCTTCAAATAAACTTTAAACTTACTATATTCACCAGATGTCTGCAGTTTACATATTCAGGGACTCATACCCTTATGCTATATCATGTCAAGATAAAGATTTGCGCAATTGTGGGCCTTTGATGTTATATAGGCCCTATACTAAATTTCGACAAATCTGTGATTGCAGCCGCTTTTAATGGTTAACTACGTTATTATCTTTTCCTGCAGGTTAACATTGAAATCCGGTGAACAGGTTTCAGTGGCGGAGCCAGGAACAGCATAAAATCTTGGTGCCATTCTTTCAACTTCCAAATTGTGTCGTATATTAAAGAAAAGGTTTTTAAATAACGTTTACCAGAGGTATGTTGGGGTCCAAGGGTGTGGCGATCATTGTCAATCATTTCAGTCATTCAAAAGTTAACAAAACAGTTGCATGATTAAAAAAGTTCCTGAAAATATTTTCAGAAACCCAAAAGAATTTCTGGATCCGCCCATGTTTAAACCAATGATCCACAGGTTTCAAAGTTCCAATTGGTTTTTTACCAACGTTTAGTCAATCACAGAATAGGATACAGAGCAAATGTGGCCTTCAGTCTTTTAATTTTTTTCATGGACTTGTTGTCTGAACTCTTTTAAGAACTGCTTGTCCGGATACTCTTCCATGGACTGCTTGTACGGATTCTCTTTCGTAGACATCCAGATTGTTGCTTGATTTAATTATTTTAAAATAATTGTTGCTAATTGGCTTGAATATGGATTCACAGAGCCCGATGTTATCGAACAATACGATTAGTAGACACTAAAGAAGATTAATTCCAGTCTAGAATGTCTCAAACAATCAATCAATCAATCAAGCAATAAAAATTTAACCTCTGGTTCCTCGCCATAAGGCAATGTCAGAGACGTCAAATGTCTAATACTTCAGTGTGTAATATAATGCCTTAGGCAACGTCAAAGAAATTTTAAACGACAATTTCTATGTTTTGGAATCAACTTCATGTAGACCATAGAGCCGAACCGAGAGTAAAATCTTGTACATTCACAAGACTGCTAAATGGCTAATTGACTAAACTTTGTTATTGCTAAGCATGTGACATTAAACGGTGATAGATATCATCAGAGATGAAGTTGTCACTATGATGCGTATCTAAATTAAAGTTTAGCATATTCTACTAGTGACAGGCGTGCACTGGATTGAACTCATCCTCTACTGATCCACAGCCGTGCACCTTACCGATCTTGCTAACGGCCCAGAATTATAAAAGCCTCTCTAAGCTAAAAATATTCATGAGTTTCTAATTACTATAGAACAAATATGGTTATGAAGCAACTTTAATGGAAATTTCCTATTCTCGTAACACTTTATCAGAACAACTAGAGTTCCCGGCTGAACTAGAGTCATCATTACATTTAGATAGCAATCTTACCTGGAAATCCTACTATTGCACTTATTACTTAGATGCATTAAGCTTTAAATAATGTCTAATTCAGTGATTCAGCGCGTATAGATAACAATAGAGATCACAGTGCAGATCACAGTACAGATCACAGTACAGATCACAGTATAGATCACAGTACAGATCACAGCACAGATCACAGTACAGATCACAGTACAGATCATAGTAAAGATCACAGTACAGATCACAGTACAGATTACAGTACATATCACAGTATAGATTACAGTGCAGATCACAGTACAGATCACAGTACAGATTACAGTACAGATCACAGTACAGATCACAGAATAGATTACAGTACAGATCACAGTACAGATTACAATACAGATTACGGTACAGATACAGCTTTAACCAAAATATCAAAATAAATGTAGGTATTAGTAGCAATATGAATAAAAATAAGGACATTGTTATTATACAAGAATTTTAATTCCATTTCTCTTATGAATGACATTTAACCTGATGACAGATTTATACATTGTCTTGATACGAGCAATTATTGGGTGCATATAGACTGTATTGACAGTTTTACCACATCGTTGAGGATCTTGTAGAGATTTTACTCCACTAAAAATAAAGGTTAGGATAATATATGTGGTTCTATAGAAGAACGCTACGTATATCTGATAAAGACCACGTTAAAAATGAAGATGTTTTACAAAGAATGTCAACTTATCGTGACCTTTTGAACCGAATACGACGACAACAGATGACATTTTTTCGTACACATTATGCGGAACAAAATAATTGAAAATACCGTAGTGACAGGAATAAGAAGGAAAACGATGCAAGGGTCGACAACGAATGACGTTTATTAAGAGTTTTAGCAAATGGATGCAGTTAACTGAAACAGAGATGATCAGAGCAACAATGAACAGAGACGTATGGAGGAATATGACCATGACCGCCGAGGCTTGGGACAGGTACGGCACTTAGAGAAGAAGAAGAAGGATAATACCACTCACTGCTCTTGTCTCGGCCTTTCATCAACTATTGACTACAGTAATTAAAACAAACCTGAACACTTTTGCTATCAACAGAAATCGGCGGAATTTAGCGCACTTTGCTAAGTTGTGCGTCAATAAACGAAGTTAAACTACATCGGCCTCGGTTAGTACATGGTTGAGTGAGCACCTTGGATGACTGATTGTTGGCAGCTTTGAATGAAAAATTCCCAGGGTGTTTGGCGGTTATTCTTAAATGGGAGCAGCTGCAATTGGTAAGCCATCAAAAGGTACGCCATCACTCAACAAGCATCCTGACCCAGTGTGCCGTTATGTTATGTAAGAAATAAAAATCGTTGACAGTTTAAACGACATTACTATGTAATTTTAACTTTTTGGCTTCATCAAAGACGCGGTCGAAGATTTGCTTTGGAACATTTGACTGATAGATATCGTATCATTCCTTGAGACGTTTAACTAGATATATAATTTGTATTGCTATTTGATTGAGTCCTTTGAATTTAATACGTCATCGATCCTATTATTTAATTAGTTAATATAATTAATTAAATTTAATTGAAAATTTAATTAACAGGACGGTCTAAAATATTTTGTATGTAAAATAGTAGTGTCTATTTGTCTTCTATAATTGCACTAGAGCTGTATACAGAATGACAGCGACTGACCTCCGCTATTTTCATAAGTACATTTGATACCAAGTAACTGTGATTCAAGCCTTGACTCTGATAGACTATTGACTGCGTGTTAGTGACTATAATGAATCCGACCAATGTTCAATCCTGTATTCCGACCTCTATTGTTTACAAGTAGCATTGAATACTATGCAACATTGTGTGTGAGTTATTCCTAAAGGAAAATAACGTCGACAAACTTGGATGTAGGTGCCTATATTATAAGCACATACCAAAGACGAGCAACGGTGATGAAATAGAGGGGCTAATTGGTGGGAGGAGTGGAATTTAACCCCAGTCTATTTATGTGGAAAAGGGGTGGTAAGTTGAAGGGGTTCATTAATGAATTTAGGGGGACTTGAACCTTAGCCCCCCCCCCTCCTCCTAGTTTCGTGCCTGGCATACATATTGATAAATATAACCTTTTTGCATTCTTGACTGTGAATAGATCTATATATCTATCATAGATATTCAGTTCATCATCATCATCAAGATGATGATGATATGTTCAGTGTTATTAACAATAAATTATAAACTATACGAGGCTTAACAAGACTTCTATACTGGATCACATGAACATAACTGTTTTATTCATACAAAGAATTCAAGAAGTTAAGTACTTAAAATCAAATGTCAAGAAAATACTAAATCGAGGCATGAATTATTTCTAGAACTAAATAAAGTCGTAATAGAAGTATAATCGTTGTTGTTTTTGTAGTTTTCGTTATTTTCTCCATTCCTCTCCATGGTTATTAGTTATCGTTGCCTTTTGTTGGCGCATCATTTGCAGCCGTCGCGGATTTAAGAATAACCTTCCAACACCCTCGGAATTTTTTCTTTCAATGCTGGCAACATTCGGTCTTCCAATGGACACAAAAGTACTAACCGGGCACGATTGAGCTTAACTTAGTTCAGCTCCACCGACTGCGCAAAATTCCACCCCAACGATGACGTAATTTTTTTTGGGGGGGGCAGTGAGGGAGGCGGGTCCACATGATCATGATCCCGGTAGTTAGCTACGGAAAGTTGACAAAGTTTTCGCACCTCACTTAAACCAGAATGTTGCCCAATCAGAATCCGCCCAATGTAGTTGTATTATTGCCTCTAGTGATTTAAGGAGGGGGGGGGGGACGATGGGATAGTCAGTTCCCACTGCTCTCATTTTTCCCGAGGAGCATTCCTCTGCCAGGAGGCCGTACTAGATACTAGGAGATCTTTAAGTACGTTACTGGGGGCCCGAAAAAATCTGACCGTTCCTCTCTTAATTCTTAATTCCCTTATTTCCTATTTTAATCACAGATTGTCTCATAATCTAATTTTTCACGAAACCACGTATTACAGAAAAGAAATACGAAATCAACTTGGTCCACTATACTAGTCAGATCTTAACAAAGGCCCAGACAGTAGGCCTAATTTACGATTGACTTTTGCGTACTATCTTTAGATATCTCTTAATATCCGTACCAGTATGGTTTAATATCGATCATACACTCAAATGTTAGTGTAGCCGTCCATCTCGCTAATTAGACTGTGTCTCAGGCTAGGGGCTTCAGCCCACGGGCTGCTGGCTACAGGCCTATATTCCAAGTTAGACGTCTGGCCTGAGGAAAGTTTTACCTTTCTCGAATATTATCTACGCTAGCTTAGTGCAGTCACTGCAGTGCGTTCAAATGATAAAACTTAGGACTTTAAAAGTTAATCTAGAAGGTATGGATACTATCTTCTAAGTTAGTTTATTAATATATTTTAGTTTTTGAATCGATTTAAAGTAGATTGAAACACAAGGCTTATAATTAAATGCTTAGAAGGTTGCTATAATATTAATTTAAAAAATCTAATATAAATAATAATATTATTATTTTAGCTCGAATATAAATATAGTATAGTTAAATCACGGGTAAACTTTATTCTTTTATATTTTTTGTTTGTTTGCCTAATTCACTATGAATTTTTATGTTGTCTTATTTTCCTTTCTTGTAATACTGCCAATTGCTTGGAGAATAAAGAATATATATATATATATATATATATATATATATATATATATATATATATATATATATATATATATATATATACAGTATATTAGGCCTACTTTAGAAGTTGTACCTTATATTAAACTATTGATACAACTGGATATTTTCGCGTTGCAAACAGTTACTAAGCTTTCTATTGCAACTTACCGGCACGTGTCCGCAAATTAGGAATTTAGCACAGGACTACGTAGTCTGATATATTATTTGACGAAATTTTGAGGATTGGGCACTATTAAATAATAATAATTTGTTTATTTCTATTTAAGTAATTATAGAGAATTTACTATTGAGACTAAACACTATTTCTGTTGCTGTTGTACTTAGAATTTCTATATCTATAATATATTCGTTTATTTTCGTTCAATCTGACAACCGCAGAAAGTTACAGCACAGAAATTCCAACAGACACAGCATAACAAATTACAGATATAGCATAAACAGTTAATAGGCTAGATATAAGAGAGATAAAATTAAAAATTGTTCTCGCTAACATTTACCACATGAATATTACAACATTACATAAATCAATGGCTTTACTATCTTCTAAGTTAGTTTATTAATATATTTTAGTTTTTGAATCGATTTAAAGTAGACTAAAACACAATGCTTATAATTAAATGCTTAGAAGGTTGAGGATCTATGATATATATATATATATATATATATTTCTTATACTTATATATATATATATATATATATATATATATATATATATATATATATATATATTCATAATTGCCATATAGGGCGTACTGAACTATGAGTAAAGAAGAATCTTTTAGTATTCATTAAATTAACTAGCATCATCTAGAGTCATACGAATAATGAAGTTTTTATCGCTCAGACTGCTTCGTTTTATGGGAAGGGAAAAGCATCTCTTAGCAGTATTTCATCGGGTTGGGTAATTATGATTGTTTTGTGGAGGTAACAAATGCGCCAGTAAATGTGCAGGGTTGTTACAGATGGCCTTGAAAAGATTATTGTCAGCAAAGTTACATAGATCCTCAAAATTAGATTCCTTACTGTAGAATCCAG
Organism: Enchytraeus crypticus; assembly: GCA_905160935.1. NCBI lineage: Eukaryota > Metazoa > Annelida > Clitellata > Enchytraeida > Enchytraeidae > Enchytraeus > Enchytraeus crypticus. Next base: position 2,052,235 of record CAJHZI010000513.1, read on the forward strand.
CTCTCCTTGCCTTCTTTAAAAAGGTTTCAAGACGGGTTCTCTCTTCAGCATTTGTGAAGCCCCACCAAAACTGGGAGGCATATGGAAGCTTAGAGAGTGTGGAGGCTTGAAAGACTCTCTGAAGAAGATCATTTGCCAAACCTTTACTACGTAAAGAATAGAGCGCAAAAATGTTGCTCGAACACAAGCTAATGATGTTTGTGATGTGAGCAGAAAAAGAAAAGTTATCAGATACTATGACACCTAAGCATTTGATGTTAGAAACCCGCTCAATTCCTTCAAGGTGTGGGACATCTCTTATCTGCCTTTTTTGCTTGGGTAATTGGAAGAGAATTTCTTTTGTTTTATTTCGATTTAATAGTAGATTGTTAGAGCGGGACCAGTTTTCGATATGGACTAATTCCTCTTCCGTTGAGTGAAGGTTAGAGGCAGGCACAATCAGGTATGTGTCATCGGCATATTTGAACAAAGAGTTTGTAGGCTGTAGGGTTTTTAAGTCTGATGTAACAAATGACAAATGCAGTTGGTCCAAGGGCTGATCCTTGGACTATGCTGGCATTGATTGCTGCTGATGACGACGTTTGACCATCAAAGATAGTGGTGTGTGAACGGGCCGAGAGGAAGCTGGCAATCCGCCCATTAATGTTGCTAGGCACATCCAGGGTACACAGTTTATCAATCATTTATATCGTTATTTTAACCGTGATTGCAGGGTATTCGATACGTAGGCCTACATGAATTCCTTAGGCTACTGTTATAAGTAAAACCAGTTATCCACTAGTTATCGTCTAGTTATCCACTAGTTATACATTTGCCGTTAATTTTGATATATCGTATATAGAATTTCATTACATAATTCAGAATCGATTAATTTAGCACTGAAATCGGATTAAAGAGCCCTAAGTACAATATAAGCAGTAAACCGATTCATGGATAAGAGCAGATTAATTATTCAACCAGTTGAAGAAATACGACCAGTTGAGCGAACTATGAGTATAAAATAGCGGTTCCTCAGGATATGTGCTTTACCATTTGGATGACGATTTTTGCTTTGCTTCTGTGCACCTGTACAGGTATGTAGCCAGCGTTAATAAATAAATTAATCGATCAAACAATCAATCAGTAAATAAATCAGTCAATCAATCAGTCAAACAATCAAACATTCAATCAACTGAGCGATCTATCGATCGATCAATAAATAAATTCACTGAATGAATAAATAAATGAATGAATGAATCAATCAATCAATCAATCAACTGTTCTGTCTATCGATCAAACGGTCGGTCGATAGGTCGCTCTGTGTCGTGGGGCAATTCATACGAGTAACTCAATAGGTATTAACGATTATTTTATTAACATATTTTTATTTATACTGATCTTTATATTGACCGTTAGACTAATTGGCTATAATCATGTCGTTACTTAGCATTCTATTAAGTCATCATTGAAGAACTGTTAAAGTCGTAGTTTTCACTAGTGTCTAAGCTAGAATTAAATTGAAACTATTTAGAGAATGTAACCTTGAAATAGGGGCATCGCCGGCTGATGGCTTTCTTGCTAGATTCCATCCTCATTTCATACATCGCCAACAATCATGGTAACCAAACAAATGGCATTACCTACAATTATTTGTATTCATCAGACTACTATGAATTACATGCACGCTCTTTCTATGTGATCCCGTTTCTTAATTTGTTTCTAATTATATTTAAAACCTACTAAGAGATATAAATTTAAAAATTTCACCTTGTTGCGCCATTTTCTAAAAATTACCTAGCCATGTAATCCTATAATGCTACAATACTAATTATAAATTGGATACTAATTTTAAAAATACTTAATAATATTAACTAAAATGAATAATAAATTTTACAATATTTTGTGCTCAGCACTGGAATGCTACAGCTGCTACCACATAGCTAGCGACTCCAATGAGAGAGTGCGCACTGGTTCTGCCCCTGGTACCCCTGGTGCTTCCCCTGGTGCTTCCCCTGGTGCTGCCCCTGGTGCTGCCCCTGGTGCTGCCCCTGATGCTGCCCCTGGTGCTGCCCCTGGTGCTACCCCTGATTCTGCCCCTGGTGCACCTGGTGCTGCCCCTGATGCTGAACTTCGTGCTTCCCCTGATGTTTATCCTGGTGCTTCGACTGATATTGCCCCTGCGGCCGCCCCTGGTGCACCTGGTGCTAACCCTGATGCCGCCCCTGGTGCACCTGGTGCTGCCCTTGATGCTGAACTTGGTGATGCTTATGGTGATCCGAATGCTGAGTTCACTGACGACTTCGAGCAACCATGGCACGAGGATTGTCTGCTGAGACCCAAGAGAACGGAGGTCTGTTCGTCGGGGGACATGGTGTGCGGCAAGCAGGTGGGATTTGGGAGGAGGAGTAACAGTTCTTCAGGTGAGAAATGAACCAGATGGAGTGAAAGAATATACGAACAAGTTAAAGCTTAACCCAGGTTTAACGTCTGCTCGATAGCATGTCAGTGACGGGAGAGCACTATACCTTTTGATCCTACATCTGTTGAATAATTTTCCAACAGGTCACTGATTCAGTCCAATGTGTAGATATGCGAATGAGCGACTTAAAGTATGAGCAAAATGATATGAGCTTGTGAATGAGTAGATGAATTAACAAATTTGTTGAACTCTCTCTCTTAGTGCACTGCCTACTGGCAGGTCCATGGTACATAACGCCTCCACTCTTCTCTGTCTTCCGCCTTCCTCTTCATTTCCACATATGAGTGGGTCTTTAAATCATCTAACATACCTAATCTCGGCCTGCCCCTGCCTCTTTTTCCTTCCATTCTACCTTCTATGACCTCTTTTAATAGACCTTCCCCCCTTAGAATGTGTCCTATCCATCTCTTCTTCCTATTTCTTAATACATTTATCAACTGTCTATCTGTGCCAACTCTCTCCAGGACTTCCTCATTTGTAACCTTTTGAGTCCAGCTAATCCTCTCCATTCTTCTCCAAATCCACATTTCCAATGCCTCCAGTTTCCTAATATCTTCCTTCCTTAAGGTCCATGTTTCACATCCATGCAATAGCGTGGTCCAAACCAAAGTTTTCACTATCTTTATCTTTGTGTCTTTCTTTAGACTTTTTGTTAATAGTTCTTTTCTGCTACCAAAGGCCGCTTTTGCTTGTGCAATCCTACTGAATATTTCTGTCTCACATTTTCCATCATCGGTTATAGTATGACCCAAATATTTGAAACTCCTTACCTGTTCCAATTTCGTACCATTTATTGTGATATTAATTTCACCTTTATTATTGGACACTCTCATAACCTTGGTCTTTTTTATATTAATCTTCATGCCATATCTTAGAGCCGTATCATTCAGCCTATCCATTATCTTCTGCAATCCAATCTCGCTGCCCGCTACCATTCCTTGGTCATCTTGTTAAACTATTAACTAAATATACAGAGATGTGAATGAGCGACTAATTGTAAGAGAATGCGAATGAACCACTGAATGTATGAGCATGTTTATGAACCACTGAATATATGAGCTTGTTCATGAGTCGCAGAATGCATGAGCTTGTTTATGAGCCTCTGAATGTTGAGCATGTTTATGAGCTACTGAATATTTGAGCATGTTTATGAGCCACTGAATATATGAGCATATTTATGAGCCACTGAATATATGAGCATGTTTATGAACCACTGAATATATGAGCATGCTTATGAGCTTCTTAATGAGCATGTTTATGTTTGTGAGCTACTGATTGTCTGAGCTTGTTTATGAGCCACTGAATATATGAGCATGTGTATGAGCCACTGTATATATGAATATGTTTATGATCCACTGAGTATATGAGCATGTTTATGAGCCACTGAATATATGAATATGTTTATGATCCACTGAGTATATGAGCATGTTTATGAGCCACAGAATATATGAGCTTGCTTATGAGCCATTAAATTATAGTCGTCATATGATAGAATGATAGAAATTATTAGAATTAATAAGTGGTTCAAAGCAAATGCATAATTGCTAAAAATAAATAATTTGTGAGATATAATAATTATCCCCCAGAAAAATTTTAAGATAAAATAATTTTCTTAGTGAATGGAGATGATGAAAATACACTACATGCTGACTGTTTAAAGTTGTTCCGATATTAATTCTAAATTTTTTGGTACTGTTATTATTCTTAATAATCGAATTGATAAAGCAGTACATCATCATAATCATCTTCCCTTCGATCCTGTTAAACTTGGGTCGGGTTTCTGAAATTTTTGTAGAAATGTCTGGAACCTAGGCAGTCACCCTCGAATGCCCGTTCTGACTTTGGTTTGAATCTTATTTCTTAGTGGCCTTTTACGTCACGTGCAGTCTATGGTTGTTCTATTCTTCGGCAACCCGGACACAACACGAGTAATATCACTATTTCTAATTTAATTCATCTTAATAATTAACACCGTTTTCTTAAAATGTTGTTCAGAACTTCTCAGAAACAATTGATGCGATTTCATTTTGTATCATTTAGGAGTTAAACAAACAGCGCTGATCACCTACATTTTGAGAGGCTGCGTTAAAGCACAGCTGCCGTCGAAGATAAAGAATCAATGTCTCCTCGTCGAAAATAACGTGTACTTTCCTTTCCTTCCATCAATCGTTCAAGTCTACATCACTTCACTACCTGCTGGTCAGCTGTGTACTTGTAATACGTCAAAGTGTGACCCACCGAATATGTTTATTGTGCTAGACTTAAGCGAGGTAGCTGCGTCTCAGCATTCTGAGGTAACTGCGTGGACTAAGAATTCTGGAGCCTATTTAGGTACTACGGAACAAAATTTGATTACACCGGGTGCCTCGACGGTTTTAGAAAATTCAGTTACGTTTAATAAAGACTTAACTTCTTCAAAAGATCAGCATGGAGAAATTGCAATCAATGATACGAGGGTGTCGATATTTCTAGAACCTTACTCCAAAGATTCTACGGATTTCTTTCCTGCTACGAGAAGGAATGCAGAAAGATTTTCTACAGTTAATTCGAACAAACATATAAATCCAACTCGACCATCACTAGATTATTTGAGCGATCATGATAACGAAACGGATGTATACGTCTCTGTAGGAAATGTCTCGGGAGAAAATAATTTGAATGAAGCTTACGCCGATAATGTGACCAGTATGGTTTCATTTTTAAATGGAGTTTCAAGTACAAGTGCTAATAAAGATATTGCGCACGGATTCGGAAAACTAAAAAATGGCCCTTCATTAAAACGAGTCAATCTTTTTGTTCTTACTAGAATGGTTTCCAGAGGAATAACTACAAATAGTAGTGTTGCAAGAGCAATAACTACAAATAATAGCATTGCTAAAGGAATAACTGCAAATAGTAGCATTACTAAAGGAATAACAAAAAATAGTAGCATTGATGGAGGAATAACTAAAAATAGTACCATTGCTGGAGGAATATTTATAAATAGTAGCATTGTTAGAGGAATAACTACTAATAGTAGCATTGCTAAAGGTATAACTACGAATAGAAGCATTGCTAGAGGAAGAACTACAAATACTAGCTTTACTAGAGGAATAACTACTAATAGTAGCGATACTACTGTGGACTATGCCAGTGCAAGGACTACTATCTCACCTTATAAATCAACCATTAACCATTATAACTCAACATTGGATATTCTAGATAAACAAACAAAATTAGATGTCACTGATGGATATGGTACTTCACTAAAAGACATTACAGAAAACAGTGTTCATAATAGTGACGTCGAATTTAAAGTATTTTCTCCAAATGATGAAGCAAGCAGTAGCACTGATTTTTCGGGAAAAGGGAATTTTCTAAAGAATGTCACTGGTAATATGTTAAAAGCACTGGCTACTTCGGCAATTGGTGAATGGAAGAATGCTATTGAGAATGACGAAGACTACGAAAATTATACTCCAGATAAGAAAAGAAAAATCTCTATATCTGCCTATATACCTTTCAAAAGTGGCAATTTAAATGGAATTAACACTGGGAGAAAAGATGATTTTAAATTTGAAACTTTTGATAATGGTCTTAACTTTAATATTACTACTGAAAATGCTGATATAGGGCGTAGTGCCGATAGAATTACAGATGTCGTAAATAATATTTCAAGAATTGGTGTTGCAAACTATTTAATCGATTTCAATTATCAAGCATTGAACAACTCCAGTAGGAGAAGAAATCTGTACGATAGAGTAATATTTAATCCAGACACTGAGAATTATGCTACTGGAAGAAGGATAATCAGAAGTGTGCCTGACAGAAACGTTAACTCACTAGAAATTCGAAAAACTAGCGAAAAGAAATTGAATGCTTCACCAGGAGATGATTTTCAAGGTGTAGTTTCTCCTAGATTGGAAATAAAAATTAATCCAGGACCATATCCTAGAGGATCCCTGGGATATGATGATTCGGAAAATGGTACTTTAGCCAAATGGGATAAAATTTCAGTATTACGTGTTTCTAAGGCCATTGTAAATAGTGTTGACAATACAGAAATATCTAGAAAAAATTCGTCTTCTACAAAACATAAGGTTAGTAAAATACGCATGAAAAGAAGTAGTGATTCCGATTCTACTGAAAATGAAAAGATATTTGGTGTTATTGTAAAGTCCGATGCTAAAAATGATGCCAATGATGACAAAGCTGGAGTATTTTACAGCACAGGTGCTAATGCTTCAACCAGTGTTTCAGCAAACAGAGTCAACGTAGTTTCAACTACTGTAAATTATTTGAAAGAAAACATTGTTTCTGAAAAGTATAAGAGTTCCAATGCGAACAAGTTAAATGAAAATATTGAAAGTAGTCAAGAAAATAGCGGTTTACAGACAATATCAGGAAATGATACCTTGGTATCTGATGTTCAAAGCGTTACGAAAGTTGCTACCAAGGAAATCGATGTTTCACCAAATAGTGTTCTATATAGTATTATCGAAACTAGTACTCCTGTGGGATTCAATAACTCAGGAAATATTGTATTAGATATTACTACGGAACTTTTTGTTTCTACAGGTGCTAACTCAGAACACATTGTCCCAAGTATAAAAGCTCAAGGAAATACTGATTCAAAATTTGAAAATATGGCGAGTACCATTTCATTTGATTCCACTGAAAGACATGTGTTGTCAACTATTGCAACCACAGAAAATAGTACAATGGATATTGCTACTGAAGGAAATAGCAACGCAGAAAACATCTCATCTTATTCTGCTGAAGTTCGTGATGTTACTTCTATTGCTGCCCTAGCAAATAGCACCATGTATAATGGTACTGAAATATATAGCAATACAGAAAGCGTTATTGTGGGCAATACCGTCTCATTCTATTCTACTGAAGGACCATTTGTTTCAGCTAGTGTCGATATAGAGAATATTACCGTATTTAGCAGTACTAGAGTAATTAGAAATTCTGAAAACAATATTCTTGATAATACCATTTCTTTTGATTCCACTGAAGGTCATGTGTTTTCAGCTATTTCAAACACAGAAAATAGTACAATGGATAATCCTACTGAAGGAAATAGCAACACAGAAAACGTCTCATCTTATTCTACTGAAGTTCGTGATTTTTCTTCTATTGCTGCCCTAGTAAATAATACCATGTATAATGGTACTGAAATAAATAGCAGTACAGAAAACCTTATTGTGGATAATACCATCTCTTTTTATTCCACTGAAGAACCATTTGTTTCAGCTAGTGCCGCTCAAGAGAATAGTACAGTATTTAGCAGTACTAGAGTAATTAACAATTCTGAAAACAATATTATAGACAGTACCATTCCTTTTCATACAACTGAAGTTCGTGATTTTTCTGTTTCTGTCGCTCTAGAAAATAATACCATATATTATGGTACTGAAGTATATGGCAATACAGAAAACGTCTCATCTTCTTCTACTAAAGTTCGTTTCCAGGAATTACTGCCCTAGAAAATATTACCACATTTAAAGTTACTGAAGTAAATATCAGTTCAGAAAACATTATTGTGGAAAATACTGTCTCATATTATTCTACTGAAGGTAGTACTGATCCAGATAATAATGCCATTAATGTCAGTACTGAAGTAAATAGCAATACAGAAGACGGTATTCCAGCTAATACCATCTCATTCAATTCTACTGAAGGACCAGTTGTTTCGGCTAGTGTCGCTCTAGAAAATGGTACCGAATTTAGCAGAACTAGAGCTTATAACAATTCTGAAGGCAATATTCTAGATAATACCATTTCATTTGATTCCACTGAAAGTCATATGTTTTCAGCTTTTGCAACCACAGAAAATGGTACAATGGATAATGCTACTGAAGTAAATATCAACACAGAAAACCTTACATCTTATTCTACTGAAATTCGTGATTTTTCTTCTATTGCTGCCCTAGTAAATAGTACCATGTATGACGGTACTGAATTAAATAGCAATACAGAAAGCGTTATTGTGGATAATACCGTCTCATTTTATTCTACTGAAGGACCGGTTGTTTCAGCTAGTGTCGCTGTAGAGAATAGTACAGTATTTAGCAATACTATAGTAAATAGCAATTCTGAAAACAATATTCCAGATAATATTGTTTCATTTCATACAACTGAAGTTCGCGATTTTTCAGTTTCTGTCGCTCTAGAAAATAATACCATATATTATAGTTCCGAAGTAAATAGCAATACAGAAATTGTCTCATCTTATTCTACTGAAGGTCGTGATCTTTCAGCTATTGACGTTCCAGAAAATATTACCATATTTAGTAGGGCTGAAGTAGATAAGTTAACTTATTTTACTGATGGACGCACTTTTTCATCGAATGTCTCTTTGGAAAATAGCACTACAGTTAGTAGAACTGAAGTAAATATCAATACTGAAAATAATAATACCATGGCATTTTACTCTACTGAAGGACGTGCCACTACAAGTACTATTGCTAAAGATAATAATACCGTAACTGATATTTCTGAGGAAACTGGATCTTCAGAAGATAATGTTCTTACTAGTGACACCGCAGTTTATTCAAAAGAGGAAGGTTTTACTTCAGCAGATGTTGCTGGAGAAAGTTATGATTTTCTGAATTTTACTGTAGGAACAAGCAATTCAGAAAACGATTTTCTAGATAATACCAGCGTAATTTATTCCACTGAAGGAAGTCCCACTACTAGTACTGTTGTTAGAGATAATTATACGGTATCTGATATTTCTGAAGAGAATAGAAATTCAGAAGGCGATGGTCTTGCTACTATCACCCCAGTTTATTCAACAGCCGGAAGTATTATTTCAGGAGATGTAGCAAGAGAAAGTCGTGATTTTCTTAATTCTGCTGAAGAAAGTAGTTACTCGGAAAATAATATTCCAGATAGTACGATCACAATTTTTATTCACTGAAACAAGTATTGTTCAGCTAATGCTGCTATAGGCTAACAAGAAACACTTTGTAGGCACCGCTAGAAATACTGAATCAGAAAGATTTGTTCTGAAAATGATGTCTATGATGCTTTTGAGAATATGATAACAGAATCGGTGTTAGAGTTCTGCGACAACGCTGAGGCCACTATAAAAATGTTGATGTCAGATAATGTCATTTCAGACCGTGAAATCGAATTAGGGTTTACTACTTGTTGATTCGGAAAAGGCATTATTAAGGTGCTAGTGAAAAGAGCGATTCGAGACATGACTTTGATGAAATAGCATTGAAGATAGTACCCACTGAAGGTAGCTCTGATTCGGGAAATGCCGTAGAGGATAATACACATCTGCAGCAAGCGTGATTCGAGAAATTACTTAATAGAATGATGTGAAATCTATCTTACGTCAAAGTATAATGATTCAAAACTTGAGATTGAAGAAAATGCCTTCCTAGTCTTTTTACTAAAGGTAGCGGTATTTCTGCAAAAGATAGTTTTAGAATTGGTATCGGAGATAGTGCTTCTGCAGAAAAAAATAATTCATAAATGCGATTAGAAAATACTGTCGAATTTCATTCCACTACTGAAACCGGGGATTCTGAAAACATTTCTCTAGAAATTGGTATCAAAGATGGTGTTCCTGCCGTCAAGAGTGGCTCAAGAAGTGACGATCAAGAAAATATTGTCCAATTTTATTTTACTATGGGCAGCGGTTGATTCTGGAATTGAAATTCTTGAAATATATGTTATAAAAATATATCTACAGGAAAGAAACATTCAGGAATTGAGATTATGAAGAAATAGTTCCATTTGAATTTTACTAAAGAAATCGACGATTCTTTAAGGACCATAGAAGACGTAGTATGAATGAAAAAACTGAAGGAATGTCCAAAAATACCTCTCAGAACAAAATTAGAATTTAATTTTACTAATGCCGATGATTCTGGAAATGATATTCTAGAATCTAAAAGTCTTACAAATAATATCGCCGCTAATGGACTTCAGAAGTATTTTTCGAGATAAACTCTCCCGCAAATGCTAGTAAAGACTTAATCTTCAATAAATTCTGTATCAATCTCATTGAGAGGGAAGTGATGACGATAATTCTTCGACTGAGACCTACAACACTTCCCGTCGACAGAGGAGTGCAGAGTGCTGCCAACACCGAGGAGGACTCGCTTATACTTGTTCTTCCCTTGTCCTGGCCTTCCTCATGGAAATTCTGGTCAGTATATTATCTCATTCATTCTGACTTCTTTTATACTGAACGCGTGTTCGGTGGTTTTGTTAAGCGGCTTTTATAGAGATATCGTGCTACGGTAAATTTGCTACTGACTATCATAGGGTTTCTTTCGTTGATGAACTGTTTGTTACCTGTAATATTGCTTATCGTAGTGGAAAATTACTGGTAATGCAAGTGACAAACACGGAAAATGTTCGAAGAAGTTAGTTGTAGAGGCGGGTTTAGCATTGTTTAGGCTTAGAACCCGTGACGGATATAAATTAGCCTTGGAAAAATATTTATGAAATAAATATAAATCTAAAGGCATTTCATTGGAATTTGCTTGCTACATCGTTGAACGGGTGAAAGTTACGGGATGAAATTAGAATAGTTAGTACCTTTGAAATGAAAGGACCCTGGCGAATATTGAAAATTACAAAAAAACGCGTCATAAATTTAACTAAAAAGAGAATATGTATATTATACTATTTCTCTAAGAACGAAAATCTTTGTACGATTAAAAACAGTTAGTCATTTAGTTAAATTTTCTAAATACATTTCACTCTTTACTTGATAAGTGCTCAGTACGTTCATCCTAAATTGCCTGCAATGTAGCAAAAGTAGTTTATTCGGTGACATGGTAACTGCCCAGAAATTACCGATGTTACAAATACGATGTTCTAATTGGAATACGCAAGTGCTCTTTTAATAGCCTATATTTGCTGTTTAACTTACGTATTTGTGAATGTTTCTATACTCCGCATGTTCTTAATGCTTATGTGATAAATAAATCCTATTTAATCGTCCTCTCCACCAACTGTAAAGGCTTTCCAATTCACAATTAATCTCGAGTATGATTTTAGCGTCAATTTTGATAAAGCCGCTGGACGAGGCCTATGACATAATCACTCCAGATCCGATCCTTTCCGTGTAGCATCATCTGCAGGTTTCAAAGAGCCTGTATAAACAAAATTACGAAGCATTTTCTTTAGTCTTTAGTTATTTTTCAATTAGACTTATGTAGACTTTGTTTCAAAAGTTTCATGAATATCAGAATGTTAAAGCTCTATACGTTGTCGTCAAATATAATAATTCATATTGTCTAAATGATTGTCCTTGGTAATATACTGTTATGTCATCTTACTGTATATTCACTTTTAATTTTACACATTTAAACTCTTTTGCCATTTAATATCAAATGTCCATGCTACCGATCTTGTGAATGTGATTGTCCAAGAAGTACATTCTGATTCTGATTAGTTGGCCTAAGATCGAAACAACGTATCAGAAATAGATCAGTAAAGTTTCGGACGTTCCTTGACGCCTACACATTGAGCTATCTAAATCCTAAAATAATGCTCAAAGTTCCACTGGAATTATACAAGACCTCTGCTAAGTTACCATCACTATATAATGTAGCTCTAATAGTCATGGAACCATAATATTAGTGTAATTAAGGTATTAAAGATTTTTTTGATTTTCCGTAATAAAAAATCATTCCGTGGAATTCTGAAACTGGAATGTCTATTGAACGTTGTATTTCAGTTTACTGCCGTGGCAATCGGTATTGCACTGGGGCTGACAGCACCTTAATGATATTAGGCGTGCGGCTATGTATTGGTTCATCTTCTTTAGAAAGGGTAAACAGTAACATTTCTACTTCATTGATAATTTAATTTACCATTAAACAGGATTTCTAACCAGCACCTAAAGCAAGGCCAATTTCATTGCGAGTTGAATGTCTGATATTATTACTACTCTAACTTGTGTGTGTGGTTAACTAAATATCTAAAATGTAATAGTCAATTTTACACCATAGTATCAACTAAACATCAACATAACATATAATATATAACAACAATTAGAGTGCCAAGTTCAATGACAACATCGAGCACTATTGAGACAAAATCAAGCCGGCGAGCAAAAAAAAGAAGGTCCAAAACACGGTGCACAATTCCAAAATCCAGAAAATAACAGAAATAACAGTATCAATCTACGCATTAATATTTTATAAAACCAATATAACCGCCTACAGATAATATAATACTTAAAGTAAGATAGAACCCAAATTTATCTGCATATTCTCAATTAAGTTTGTCTTTTATAAATTTGGATCCAAGCACGTATTCTTATTCGTCGGTGTCTTTCATCTACTCACGTGCCATATCGTGTATCATGGAGCACTCCAGTGACCAATAATTCATTTTTTAACAGAGTTAATCTATACTGAGGAAATGACTTTGGAAGGCTACTGAGGAGCTGAGTATCGATATTTGATTTTCATATCTGTGACCTGCGTGTTTTCAGAGTTGTATTTTGTCATACCTAGCAAGCTAAATATTGGTTGTTGCAACAGCGGTCTGAATTTACCAGAACAGCTACCAAGTTTCGTTAGTCTAATCCTTCTTCAAACTTAGGTAGCAGGAACAAGGGAAGAAAGCTAAGGGCTTATTTCAATCCCTCATCCTGATTACAACATCCAGCTTGTTTTTAAAACTATTCATTGACACCGCGTTCACAACTTCCTACTCAAAGAGTTCCAATCTATCAATCCCTATGAGAAAAATAAAACTTCCTAGTCTCCTCTAAACTAGGCTTAAACAACTGATAGCGATGACCTCTTAAACCTTCTTAGAGATTGAAAAATGTGTTGCTCTTAATTCGGCAAGCCCGCATTAAATAAAACCTCTATAAGATAACTCTATTTCTCCTGGTTTCCAGGGTTGTCAGTTGAACTGTCTTTAGCCTCTTCTCATACTTAATACTTTGAATTCCCTAATAGTTTTTTAATGCTCTTCTTTGCATTCAATAAGTTGAATAGCCTTCTCTAGTGAGGTCTCAAACTGACAGACAATACTCCAGATGAGTTTAAATCAAAGATTTATACAATCTTAAAACATGCCCTTATCTCGACTTTTGAATGTTCTCTTTATTAGTCCTCAGGTCCTATTGGCTGCTTTAACAGCCACAGTTCATTGTCTCCTCACTTGAGGTCCTGTATATATATATTATCTCTAAATCCTTCTCCTCATTCCTACTACCTTCAATATCTTATTATTACAACATATTCTTTATTAGGGTTATTTTTAGCAAACCTGAATTACCTTGCACTTGTCCTTCTTGATTCTAACCCCATTGTGGGACCACTTACTTCGCAAGCCAAGTCCGGAACCAATACTGGTCACTTTTTTGTTCTTTCATTCAAATTTTTCCAAATAGTTTTGTATCATCAGCAAACTTCAAGATCATATTAATATTTCTGTTGTTCTATATCGTGTTCTGACGATAAAAATAGGCCCCCCAACACTCACCTGCAGCACCCCCGAAGTTACCTCCACCAACCTGATTAGCCTCACCCGCGTAACCCTCTGCATCCTCCCCTTAACCAATCTTCTTATCCATTTGTACAATTTCCCATCTATCCGCAAGACTTAATTGTAAGTAGAAGTCTCTTGTGAGTGAATTATCAAAGCCTTTCTGAAATCCAAGTACACTGCATCAAGTCTCTTCCTCCTCTATCCCACTCGTCACTTTCTCTAAAAGTTAATTAAGTTAGTAAGATGACCTTTTACTAATGAATCCATGATGAAAGATGTTCTAAGATGTTGTATTTCTCCAATGACTTACTAACGCATCCCTTATTATACTCTCATGCTCTGTGCATAATTGTGGTGTAAGGCTCCCCGGTCTATACATTTACATTATTCGGGTCATTTGCCGATTGAACTAAGATTGCAAATAGGAATTTATTTTTTTGAGGAAATTGTGTCTTTCTGATACTACTTGTAAATACTTTAATTGTTTTAATGGAGAGTCGTTGCCATTGATAAGCATAAATACTGCTTCAACATTATAATCAGGCCTATAACTGTACCTTCCCCAGGGATCTTACGTTTTGAGATTTGACTTTTAGAGTCATTATGCGAAACTACTTTGAACGTTCGCTAGAAATCAATTAAGGTTTATTTCTTATTTTTAGTTTTATGTGAGGAGTGTTGCTTGCGTCGTAAATTTTTTCAGCACTACTTGTGTGTTTACTTTTATGTTGTATTGAATTTGTTTTTTTTTTGTCTTGCTATCTGAGTGGTGAAATGAAAGCTAATATATATATTATACATACATATATATATATATACATGTCTATATATATATATAATATATAATATATATATATATATATATATATATATATCTACCGTACATGTGTTCCGAGGTTAACTCTCATTTCCCCTAGTAAATGAGTATTACATTGGACATCTTCCATTGAATTAGATTAGGTCAGGACGTTCCAATCATTGTCAAACTAATCTAATCATCCAAATATTTGATAACTTGATCATAGGCCTATATATATATATATATTATATATATATTATATAAATAGTATATATAGTATATATATACATGGATATACTTGTAATATACATATTTATTGTATATATAGACGACATCTATATATGCTATCTAAACTGAGGAAGGCAACGAGAAACCATCTCAGAAGCCACCATTTTTCTTCAGCTATAGGCTCAAGGTGGATAGGCATAGACTGTGTGAAGGATTAATTTTTTGATCTAAGGAGTGCTCTTATGGATCGAGAAAGCAGACTTTAAAGTTAAGTATGAACTGTACCTTGAACCTGCCACTTGCAGTTAACTGAAGATATATGTAAATATATGTATATATACTATATCTATATATATATATATACGTGTATATATATATATAACGTGTATTATACATTATTATATGTATATATATACATGTATATTCATTATATATATATATTATATTATATATCTATTATATATATATTATATATATAATATATTATAGTATATTATATATAATTAATAAATATATATAGTAGATATAATAATATAGATCTTCTTCTTCTTCATGCCAAAAAACAACTGGCCAAGGGCAGGTTCAAGGTACATATTCATACTCAAAATCTGTCTTCTCGCTCCATAAGAGCACTCTTAGATTAACAAGTTAATCCCTCACAAAGTCTATGCTTGATCCCTTAACTTATGTAGTCTATAGCTTGGGAAAATATGGTTTCTGATGGTGTTTCCCCGATGCCTTCCTCAATAGAATACATCAATTAACCAATAACACTTGGCTAACACGTTAGTAATCAATCCCCAATCAAAAACGGTCAATCCGTAGATGCATTTGAACTTCCAAGCGATCTTGTGTCCGTACCCATCCCAAAATACATATATATATATATATATATACTATAATTATTAAAGTATATAATATTATTTAGCATATAAATTTATACGAGTTATTTATTTTATAATTCGTACCAAGTCTCCTATATTATATATATATTATATATATATATATATATATATATATATATATATATATATATATATATATATATATATATATATGTAAGATTAATTAACTTAAACAGTTTTTCTCGCTGGATCCATAGCTAGCTGATAGTTATAGATAAAACTGACCTGGATATTTTTGTTCACGCAGGAAACATCAACAATGGTGATGGCAACCAAGTTATTCCGCTGGCTCCAATTCTAGGTGGAGAAAATGGAGAAGGTCACTATGTGCCTTCCACGGAATATATCCATGAAAACTCAACAATGTTTTCATATACACAACCGCAACATCAGTGGTATACAAACTGTTATACTTTGGGTTTTCAGTTTGTCCCCTTGGTGTTATATCCTCAAACAAACACAGTATCTTATCAGTTATATAATGAAGATTTGTATACTGAAAGTGCTAGGGCTTTATCGGTTGAGCAAAATCAACCGACTTGTCGGGATAGCAAGTTTCAAAAGATACCAGGAGTTGGTTATCCTACAAACAAAATGACATTGACTCTCGATTCAGGAAAACAAAAAATTACAAATGATTATGAAAAAGACGTCAGTAAAACTGAAATTCCACTTGAAAAATGTCTTTCAAGCAAATCAGGAGCGCCGTTTGCAATCATTAACCAAGAATATTCGACTCCGCATTTATCTCAATTACTTAAAGCTTCCTTGAGCAATGAAGTGGGCCTAGATAAGCCTGGTCGTTTTTCAAAAGGCAATGGAAATAGTTGTAAGGCTACTTCAATAAACTTAATCAAACCAGACAACCAAACTCTAAGAAAAGCTAGCTTACAGGAAACTAATTTGCCACATCCACGTCTAGAAGCAGACATACCGATGACTCGTGAACGTTTAAGAATGAATAAAATAAAGAAAGATTGCAAAACTCAAGCCAAGGGAGTTAAGTTAACTAAAGCTTTGACTCAAGGCAATTTGTTAGCTGGAACAGAATGTAAGGTACAAAGGAAGAAGCAGAAGAAAATGCAAACACAATTACAAAATGGAAATCACGATACAGCATATGATAACACACCAAAAATGTCTCAAAATGTAGCAATGAATAATTCGCAACATAATGAACAAGCTAAACTGGATAATAAAGCGAGGCAAAAACATGACAAACCTCCAAATGTAATAAAGGATAAATCTCGAAATAAAAAAAGAGAAAAACCTTCATCTAGAGTTCAAGCCAAGGCAAGTGACGAAACTCTAGAGAAACCACAGAAAGTAATAATATTTAAACCTGAAAAGAAAGCCGAAGTAACGTCACTGGGTGAAATAAAAGCCTTGACACAAATTAAGGCGGAACCGAAACTCAAGCCACGCAGCAAAATGAAATCCAAACCGCAAAAGAATCTCAAGTCAACAAATATAGCAAAAACCGAGATTCAACATAACTATCAAATAATATCTCAAGAGAGAGTTCATGATACAATTGATTATAGTGTACAAAAGGAGCCTGAAGATAGCCATCATATAAAGTCTCTGGAGAATGAAAAGGATTTGAATTACGATACTGTTATCGAAAAGCCAGCAGATATTAATGCATTGAAGTCAAAGAGGAATGTGGAAAGAGTGAAAGAGGAAGTAAAATATGGGATTGATGAGCCACTGTTTAAAGTACAAGATGATGCGCAAGAAGAAATGCAAGAAAAATTGCAATATGAAGTAACAAAAGATTCTCAGAATAAAGTCCAAAAAAAGCCAAAAACTAAATTACAAAACAAAACAAAGGATTTACTGCCTGCAAAGCCATTGCATAAAGTCCAAAATAATATGAAATCCAAAACATGTGGAATAGAGCCATCAAAGCCTCGACATAAATTACAAAAAGATCTATATGAAAATGCGCAATCCAAATCACAAAACATAACACCAGCAAAACCCATAAAAGAAAACACACAAGTGCAAGAAGATTTTCTGGATAACGGTACAGCCGGAACCCAAATTAATAACAAGTCAAAGCTGCAACATACAGCACTAGAAAATTCAGATGATAGAATTCAAGACAAACTAAAAAGCCACATTCAAGTAATGTCGCAGCATCAAGCACTTGAATCCCCTCAGGATGAAGCACGAAACAGTGGATCAGATATATTTCCAACAAAGCCGCAAAATAAAGGACAAGATATACAGCAAGATAAAATGCAAGACACCACTAAATATACAATGAAAGCAAAGCCACTTCAAAAAGCACGAAGTAAGCGGGAAGATAAATTTCAAACCAAAACAAATCATACATTGCAAGTAAAGTCGGATCATAAAGTACAAAAAGATAGAAAGCAGAAAGTGTGTGCCAAAGAACACAATATGGTGATTGCAAAACGACAACAAAAAGTACAAGAAAAACCAATAGATGAAGTACAAGATAAAACCAAAGAGAAATTTCTGACAGAGTTAAAGGAGAAGTTTAATGCAAGGCCACTACATAATGTACAACAGCAGTCTCAAGTTAAATTACAAGATAACGCACAAATTAAAACGCAAGAATATTCACAGCGTAAAGTTAAAGAAAAGAAGAAGGATAAAGTTCAAATAAAGCCGCCTCGACACAATGAAACAAAAAATGTACAAAATAATGTACGTGACAACACTCAGCACATAAAGCCAGTTAAATCAATATCGTGTGTACAGAAAGAACCGCAAGGTAAAGTGCATGCCAAACCACTAGAAAAAGTGCAAATAAAAGCAAAACTAAAAGCGAAAAACAATAAGGCAGGTATATTCCCAGCAAAGCCGCAGTATATAATAGCAGAAAAGCCCCGAGATGAAATCCAAGCTATAACACAAGACAAATTGCCAGTAAAGATACAACTTGAAGCACAAGATGAGGAACAAAACAAAATGCAAAACCAGATTGAAAACATCATGCCATCTAAGCCTATTCATAAAATGCAAGCAAAGCCAGAAGCTCAAGTGCAAATTAAAACACAGAATATAGTGCCAGCAAAGCTAAAACCTACAGTACAAGAAAATTCACAAAATAAATGGCTTGACAAGGTACAAGACAAAGTCCTAGATGCAGCTGAAGTTAAAACGCCTGCAAACCAACTACTTGAAGGACAAAAGAAAACGCATGATAAAGTGCCAACCAAAACCGAAGGTGAAATGCAGAGAAAACCACAACATAAACTACAAGAAGAACCACCAAATAAATTGCAATTCAAAACACGAAATGAGGTGGCCATAAAGGATGGGCCTATTGCACGCGAAAAAACAAAAGATAAACTACATGACAAAGCACAGTATAAATTGAATGCCAAGAAACAAAATAAAATACAAGAACATAAAGAGGCACTAGCAAATTCGAAATTTAATAGCAAAGAAGTGTCGCAAGAAAAAGTTCAAGATAAAGCTAAATCGCAAATGCAAGTAAAAGAAATGTCACAAAATAAAATGCAAGACAAAGCTCCAGTTAATTTGAAAGCCAAATCTCGAAATAAATTGCAAGAAAAGCCGAATGAAATAGTAAAGAGGAAAACAAAAGAAAAGTTGCAAGCTAAATCTCATGTTCATGTACAAGGAAAAGCGCTAAATAACGTACAAGATAAAATGCAAAACAAACTAAAGTCCCTAAATAAAATAAAAGAAAAGCATTTGGATAGAATACAAGCGGATTCGCAGGATAAGCTGCAAGCAAAGTCGCTAAGGAACATAAGTGAAATGTCTCAAGATATAGTGCAAGATAAAGCAAAATCGATAAATAATTTAAACGAAATGGCGCATGATAAGTTGCAAAAAGAATCGCAAGCTAGCTTGGGAACCATGATGCAAAACAGTATAGAAGAAAAGCCACAATATAATACAGAATATAAGGCGAAAGTGAAATCAAAACATAAAGTGCAAGCACAGTCGCAAAATAGGATAAAAGAAGAATTGGATCACCAAGTGCAACATAAAACAAATTTGCAAAATAATGTAAACGAAAACTCGCAAGACAAAGACAAGACTAAATATAAGATAAAAAAGCAGCAAGATAAGTTGCAAACGCAATCAAAATACAAGATTCAAACAATGTCGCAAGTTACTTTAAAAGCAGAGCCACAAGATAAATTGCGCAAACATGTAAAGTCGACAAATACAGTAAATGAAAGGGCAGAAGATAAAGTGCTAACACAAACACAAGATAAGGATGAAGCAAAGTCTCAAAATAGCATAAAAGCTAAGCCAAAAAATAAAGGGCAAGACATGGCACAAGATAAATTGACAACCAAAACGCTAAAGAAATTACAAGAAAAGTCGCAGGAAAAAATACCAGTGAAAACACAGGATAGGGTGATAATTAAATCACAAGATCAAGTGCAAATTAAAGCAGAATCTCTAACGGAAATGAAGGAAAGACTACAAATTCAAAAACTGACGAACGAAATAGATAAGGTACAAGAAAAGTCAGAAAAAATAATTTTTGAGAAGTCTCAAGGTAAAGTGCAAAGCAAAGCACATGATAGATTAAAGGTAAAGTCACAACATCCAAATTACCATAATGCAAATGATAAAGTACTAGACAGAGCAAAAGATCAATTTGCAATAAGCGCTCAACAGAAAATTAATGAAATGCAGCAATTTGAAATACAGCATAAAGGACAAGGCATAATGCCAGGAATACCGCTACATAGAGTACAAGTAAACCCATCACAGTCAGTTCCTAACACTTTGGAGGACCATAAACAAGCAAAACCACTATATCAAGTGAAACAAAAGTTACAAGATGATGCTCAGGGTAAATCGCAATATTTAGCGCCTCCAGACAGTTCACAACCGAAATCACAGCATAAATTGCTGACCAAGTCTCAAACCGATATAAAAGATATGTCATATGATAAAGACAATGTAAACTCGCAAAGCACTACAAACGAAGAGACAAAACATAACATGCAAAATAAAGTAAAGTCGCAAAATAAAATACCGGAAAAGGCGTATGTTAAACTACAAGCGCACTCACACGATAAAGTGCAAGCAAGATCGCAAAACGACTTAAGAGATAAACCAAAGGATAGTGAGAAATCAAAGTCGCAAAGTAACATGAAGGAAAATTCACCGTTCAGAGTGCAAGATAAAGGCAAGTCACAAAATAAATTCCAGAAAACTCGTCAGGATAAACTACTCGCGAAATTACAGGGTAAAGCTCAAGCAAAGTCGCGAAATGACTTAAAAGATCAGTCAAAAGTTAAAGAGAAAGCAATTTCACAAAACAATATAGAGGAGCAGTCAGAAGATAAAGTGCAGCCTTTGGCGAAGCCTCAAAATAATATGGAAGAAATTCAACGAGATAAAGTATCAAAAAAGAAGAATAGTACGCAAGAAAGTTCTCAAAATATCAAAGCAATAGCAAAGTCGCTGCGTGAATTTCAAGAAATGCATCCGAATAAACTAGAAGCGGAATCGCAGAGTACAGTGCAAGCAAACTCGCAAAATGACTTTGAAAAAAAGATACCTGATAAAAACAATGTAAAATTGCTAAACAATATAAAAGAAAAGTCAAAGGATAAGATGCAAGACAGAGCACTACATATATTGAGAATGAAAATGCAAGGTCTGTTGCAAAAATCGACGCTGGATAAAATACAAGAGAATGCAAGAGATCAGATGCAACATGAATCGATAAATAACTTAAATGGTACCATGAAAAATAAAGAAAAGTCGCTAAATAAAACACACGATAAGCATCATATTCAAGAACGAACAAAACAATTTGAAAAGATTCCTGAAAAGTCAAAAAATAAAATTAAGGAGAAGCCTCAAAGTAAAGTGCAAGACAAACCGCAAGAAAAATTGGAAAGAAAGTCACAACATCAAATGAACAATAAGACAAAAGATAGAATACTAGACATAGCAAAAGATAAATTTCAATCAAACACTCAGGGGAAAAATAATGAAATGCAGAAGTTTGAAGTACAACATGAAACACCAGTTTTATTGCCGGGAATACCGCAACATAAAATACAAGCAATGACGTTACAGTCAGTTCAGGAGACATTCGACGACTACAACCAAGCCAAACCTGAATATCTAGTACAACAAAAGCCTAAAGATGATCCTAAGGCAAAACCGTACGTTTTATCGCCTGCAAAACCAATGCGCAAAGCTCAGAAAAAAATATATGATAAAGTGCAAGCCAAAACTCAAGATAAAGCTGAAGAAAAGCCAACACACAAATTGCAAGATGAGCCAGAAAATAAAGTGCAAAATAAGGAACGAATTAAATTTCCAACTAAAACAGAAAATCAAGTACTTGAAATATCAAACGATAAGATGAAAGCCAATGCAAGAGATAAATTCGAAGTTAACCAACAAGAAAATTTAAGAATAAACTCAATTCAAGTTCACGGAAAAACTCAAGATAAACTGCCGGCGACACCACTAATTACATCGCAGCATAAAGTACAGGCCACTGCAATGGATAGGCGGCAACAACCACCACGATATAAAGAACCACAATTGAAACAGGATGAAATGAAACGTCAAACACAGGATATAATGCCAGCAGTACCGCAACATAAAGTAGTAGGAAAGCTAGAGGATGCATTACATGCCAAAACACAAGAACAAAAAGAGCAAAGTAACATAAAATTGGAGTCACAAAAGAAAATGCAAAACCAAGGAAAGTCACTAAATAATTTGGAAGAAAAATCTCAGTATAAACTGCTTAATAACGCCAAAGCTCATAATAAAGCGAATATAGAGACGCAGGATATATTGAAAGTGAAAACTCGCAATAAAGGTCTAGAAAAATCGTACATAAAAGAGAAGTCAAACGATAACATACAAGAGGAAGCAAAGTCGCAAAATGAACTCAAAAGAAAGCTTCAATATCAACTGGAAGCTAAATCAGCCGTGCAAGCAAAATCACAAAGGAACTTAAAAGAAAAGGCAAAGAATAAAGAGAAGGCAAAATCAAAAATCAACATAATCGAAAATTCAAATGATAAATTACAAGAACTGCAACCAGATAAATTCATAAATAAAGCACAAGATAAAGTGCAAGCAAAGTCCAAAAATTGTATAAAAGAAACGTCAAATGATAAAGTACAGAAAGAAATAAAGTCGCTAAATAGACTCAATGAAAAGCTTCAACATCAACTAGAATCTAAATCGGCCGTTCAAGCAAAATCACTGAAGAACATTAAAGATAAGCCAAAGGACACAGAGAAGGTAAAATCAGAAATCTATTTAAAAGAAAAGTCAAAAGATAAACTTCAAGAGAAGCTACCAGATAATATGCAAAAGAAAGCAGAAGATAAAGTGCAAGCAAAGTCTCAAAGCGGTATAAATGAAAAGTCACAAGTTAAAGTGCAAGACATAGCAAAGTCGCAAGATAAATTAACCGAAATGTCTCATGACAAACTACAACTATCACAGGATAAAGTGCAAGGAAAGTCTAAAAACTACTTAAAAGATAAGCCAAAGGATAAGGATCTGGCAACGTTACAAAACAGGATAAAAGAAAAGTCGCAGGATAAGGTGCAAGATAAGACAAAATCACAAAATAAATTACAAAAAATATCACATGGTAAAAATCAACAGAAAACACAAGAGAAGACGCAAGCCCAGACGCAAAATGGCCTAAAGGATAATTCAAAATATAAAGTGCAAAACACGTCAAAGTCACAAAATAAATCAAATGAAAAACCTCAGTATAAACTGCAACCTAAATCACAGGATAAAGTGAAAGGAAAGTTGCAAAATGGCTTAAACGGTAAACGAAAGAATAAAGAGAAGGCAAAGTCGCAAAGCAGTGTAAAAGGAAAGTCGCTAGTTCAAGTACAAGAAAAAGCAAAGTCGCAAGTTAAACTAAAAGAAATACCTCAGGACAAACTACAATTGATATCACAGGATGCAGTTCAAGTAAAGTTGCAAACTGATTTAAAAGAAAAGTCAAAGGATAAGAATAAAGCAAAGTCACTAAACAGTAGAAAAGAAAAGCCACAAGTTAAAGTACGAGATAGGACAAAGTCTCAAAATGAAATTCATGAAAAGCCACACGATAAACTACAGGTAATATCACCAGATAAGGCGGAAACAAAGTCGCACAGTAGCATAAAAGATAGGTCTCAAGACAAAATGCAAAATAAAGCCAAGCTGCTAGTTGAATTTCAAGATATGTATTCGGATAAACTAGAAGCAAAACTACAGCATAAAGGAGAAACAAAGTCGCTAAAAGACTTAAAAGAAAAGTCGGAAAATAAAATTAAGGAAATGCCTCAACGTAAAGTGCAAGAAAAATCACTTGATAAATTGAAAGGGATGGCGCAACATAAAATGCAAGAAAAGACAAATGATAAAGCACTACAAAGAGCAAAAGATAAATTTCTAACATGTACTCAAGAGAAAATTAATGAACTGCAGGAATTTCAAATGCAACATCGAAAACAAGATATGTTGCCAGTTAAACTGGAACATAGAACACAAGCAAAGCCATCTCAGTCAGTTCATGACACGTTGGACTACTACAAAAACCGCAAGCCGGAACATCAAGTACAAGAAAAGCCAAAAGATAATCCTCAGGGTAACCCGCAAGCTTTTTTACCTGCAATGCCAAT
Source organism: Enchytraeus crypticus (assembly GCA_905160935.1). NCBI lineage: Eukaryota > Metazoa > Annelida > Clitellata > Enchytraeida > Enchytraeidae > Enchytraeus > Enchytraeus crypticus. Next base: position 2,076,730 of record CAJHZI010000513.1, read on the forward strand.
TCATAAAGTTCAGGAAAGAAATAATTATGAAGTGCAAACCAAAACTCAAGATATAATGCAAGAAAGGCAACAAAACAAAATACTAGATCAACCACAAAATAAAGTGCAACGTAAAGGACCAATGAAATTGCTAACGAAATCAGATAATCAAGTACGTGAAAAAACAATGGATAAAGTAAAAGCCAAGACAGCCGATAAATTCGAAATTAATCAACAAGAAAATCTAAGAATAAAACAAGTTATAGTTCGAGGAACAGTTCAAGATAAACTGCCGGCGACACCACTAAATACTATAAGCCATAGAGCACAGCATGAAGTACGGGCCACTGCGCAGGTTAGGCTGAAACAAGTATCGCGGAAGACGGATAAGGCGGAAGCAAAGTTACATAATAGCATAAACGAAATGTCTCAAAACATAATGAAAAGCAAAACAAAGTTGCTAACTGAATTTCCAGAAATGCATCCGGATAAACTAGAAGCAAAACAAAAGAATAAAGATCAAGCAAATTCGAAAAAGATCTTGAAAGAAAAGGCATCTGATAATGAAAAAGTTGCAAAGTTGCAAGATAATATGCAAGAAAAGTCTAAAGATAAAGTGCAAGACAAAGCAATGCAGAAATCGAGAACGAAAGCGCCAAATATATTTAAAAAATCGCCGCTGGATAAAATACAAGTGAAAACACGAGTTAAGGTGCACGCTGAATCGCCTAAAAACACAAAAGATAAAGTGAAAAGTAAGGAAAAGTCGCTAAATAAAACGCCACATAAACAGCAAATTCAAGAACGAACCAAAAAATTAGAAAAGGTATCTGAAAAGTCGAAAAATAAAATAAAGGAAATACCTCAGGGTCTAGTGCAAGACAAAAAACAAGATGTAGTGAGAGGAAAGTCGCAACATCAACTGCAGGATAAGACAAATGGAAAAGTACTAAAGAGATCAAAAGATAAATTAAAAACAAGCACTGATTGGAAAATTAATGAACTGCAGCAATTTCACGTGCAATATCGAACACAAGATATATTCCCGGGAATACCGCAACATAGAGTACAAGCAGCGCCATCACAATCAGTTCATGACTTATTTGACGACTACAAAAAAGGCATGCCAGATCATCAAGTACAACAAAAGCCAAAAGATAATCCTCAGGGTAAACCACAAGATTTAGTGCCTGCGAAATCAATACGTAAGGTTCAGAAAAAAATTAAGGATAAAATGCAAGCCAAAACTCAAGATAAAGTGCAAGGAAAGCAACAACAAAAATTAAAAGATGAAGCACAAAATAATGTGCAAATAATGGAACAAGTAAAATTGGCAACGAAATCAGAAAATCAGGTACGTCAAGAAACAAGCGATAAAGTACGAGCCAAAGCTGCTGATACATTCGAAGATAGTCAACTAGAAAATCTAAGAATAAAGAAAGTTAAAGTTCATGGAGAAAGTGAAGATAAACTGCCGGCGATACAACCAAATACGGTAAGCCATTTATCTCGGCACAAAGAGCAGGCGACTGCTAAGAATGGCCGGCAAAAAATACGGCAAAATAAGGAACCAAAATTGAAACAAGATGAAATGAAACGTGAAATAAAAGATATTATGCCAGCAGTACCGCGACATAAAGTGCAAGAAATGGTAAGAGATACAATATATGCCAAATCACAAGAACAGAAGTTGCAATGTCATATAAAATTGGGGTCACAAAATGAAATGAAAGACAAAGAAAACTCGCTAAATGATTTGGAAGATAAATCAAAATATAAACTTTTGAATTGCGCCAACACTCAAAAAAGAGCGAATAAGGAGTCGAAGGATATAATACAAGTGAACACTCGAAATAAAGTTCAAGGAAAATCGACAAATAGTATAAAAGAAAAGGCAAACGAAAAAGTACAAGAGGAAGTAAAATCGCAAAATAAACTCAACGAAAAGCTTCTGCATCAGATAGAATCCAAATCACCAGTGCAAGCAAAATCGCAAAGGGACTTAAACGTTAAGCCACAGGATAAGGAGAAGGCAACATCACAAAATACTATAAAGAAAGCGTCCAAAGATAGATTACTAGAAAAGCTACCAGATAGAATGCAAAAGAAAGCACCGGATGAAGTGCAAGCTAAGTCTAAAAATGGTATGAAGGAAAATTTACAAGCTAAAGTGCAAGACATAGCAAAATCGCATGATAAATTTAACCAAATGCCTCAGGACCAACTACAATCTAAAACACAGGATACAGTGCAATCAAAGTTGCAAACCGACCTAAAAGATACGCTAAACGATAAGGAGTTAGTAAAGTCGCAAAAGTGTAGAATAGAAAAGCCTAAATATAAAGCGCAAGATAAGGAAATGCCTCAGAATACAATTCAAGAAATGCCAAAAGACAAATCACAATGGAATCTGCAGGAGAATGCCCATGAAAAATCGCTATATGGCATAAAGGAAAAGTCAAACGGTAAGCTGCAAGTCAAAGCAAATATACGAAATAAATTACAGGAAAACCCACAGGATAAACTAGAGACGAAATCACAACATAAAGTGCAAGAAAAGGAGCAAAACTATTTAAAGGAAAAGACTAAAGCTAATGAGAAATCAAAGTCGCAAAACATCAAAACCGATAGGTCAAGAGATGGGGTACAAATTAAGGAAAAGTCGCAAAATGAATTAATAGAAAAACCTCGGGATAAACTACGATTGAAGTCAGAGGATAAAGTGCATACAGAGTCGCAGAATGACGTTCAGGAAAAGCCTAAAAACAAAGGGAAGAAAGAGTCACAAAACAAGATAAAGAAGGAAAACTCACAAAACATGATAAATGGAAAGTCTAAAGATAAATTGCAAGAAAAGCTTCCAGATAAATCACAGAAGAAAGCACAAGATAAAGCACCATCAAAATCTCGAAATAGCGTAAAGGAAAAGCCTAAACATAAATTTCCCGATATGGCGCAAAACAAGACGCAAAATAGCCAAAAGGAAAAGTCACAGGAAAAAGTGCAAGATAAAGCAAAGTTTCGGAGTATTTTAAAAGAAATGCCAGAGGACAAACTACAACATAAATTAAAGGGGAAAGTGAAAGTAAACTTCCAACCCGACTTAATAGATAAGGCAAAGGATATGAAAACTTTGCAAAACAATTTAAAAGAAAAGACACAAGATAAAAATCAAACGATATCAAAAATCAAAGTACAAAATATGGCGCAATCCAAAACGCAAAATAGCCTAAAAGATAAGTCAAAAGATAAAGTGCATGATACAGCAAAGTCACAAAACCAATTAAACGAAAAGCCGCAGGACAAACCGCAATCTAAATCACAGGATAAAGCACTAGAAAATTTGCAAAATGACATTAGAGATAAGCCAAAAGACAAAGAGAAGGCAAAGCCACACAGCAGTATAAAGGAAAAATCAGAAGTTAAAGTGCAAAACAAAGCTGGTCCACAAGATAAAGTAATCGAAATGCCTCAGGTCAAACTACAGTCTAAATCACAGGATAAAGTTCAGGCAAGGTTGCAAAACGACGTAAAAGATAAGCCGAAGAATATGGAGACAGCAAAGTCACAAAGCTGTTTAAAAGAAAAGCTACAAGACAAACTCCAAGATGGGACAAATTCGCAAATCAAATTACAAGATAAGGTGGTACGGCATAAAAATGTAATCAAAACGGAAGATATTCCGCAAACAAATACACAAAATAACCTAACAGAATGCTCAAGAGATAAAGTACAAGAGATAGCAAAGTTGCAAGATAAATTAAAAGAACAGCCTCAGGATAAAGTAAAATCTAAGTCACAGGATGAAGTGCAAGCAAAGTTGCAAAGTGACTTCAAAGAATACCCAAATGATATGGACAAAGCAATGTTACTAAACTGTAGAATAGAAAAGACACAGGACAAAGTGCGAGATAAAACAAAGTCCGAAAACAAAATTCAAAAAAAGCCAGTAGATAATTCACAGGTAATATCACAGGTTAAGGCGGAAGCAAAGTCGCATAATAGCATAAAAAAAGGGTCCAAAGACAAAATGCAAAATAAAGCAAAGTTGCTAAATGAATTTAAAGCATTGCATCAGCTAAAATTAGAAGCACAACGACAGAATAAAGGGCAGTCAAAGTCGCTAAAAGATTTAAAAGAAAAGACACCTGATAAAGACAATATAAAGTTGCAAGATAAATTAAAACAAAAGTCACAAGATAACTTGCAAGACAAAGCACTCCATAAATTGACAACAAAAATTCAAAATATATTACAAAAATCGCCGCTGGATAAAATACAAGGAAAAAAACAAGATAAGGTACAAGCTGAACAGCAAAATAGCAGGAAAGATACAGTGATAAATAAGGAAAAGTGGCTAAATAAAACACAAGATAAACAGCAAATTCACGAGCGATCCGAAAAATTAGAAAAGATATCTGAAAAGTCGAAAAATAAAGTTAAGGAAACGCCTCACGGTCTAGTGCAAGACAAAAAACTAGATATAGTGAGAGGAAAGGCGCCACATCAAATACACGATAAGACAAATGAAAAAGTACTAAACAGATCAAAAGATAAGTTTCAAACAAGCACTGAAGGGAAAATAAATGAACTGCAGCAATTTGACGTGCAATATCGAACAAAAGATATATTGCCTGGAGTACCGCAACATAGAGTACAAGCAACTCCATCACAATCAGTTCATGACTCATTTGACGACTACAAAAAAGACAAGCAAGAACATCAAGTACAACAAAAGCCAAAAGATAATCCTCAGAGTAAACCGCAAGATTTAGTACCTGCAAAACCAATACGTATAGTTCAGGAAAAAATAAATGATAAAATGCAAGCCAAAACTCAAGATAAAGTGCAAGGAAAGCAACAACGCAAATTAAAAGGTGAACCACAAAATATTGTGAAAATGAAAGAACAAGTGAAATTGCCAACGAAATCAGAAAATCAGGTACGTCAAGAAACAAGGAATAAAGTACCAGCCAAGGCTGCTGATAAATTTGAAGGTAAGCAACATGAAAATCTAAGAATAAAACAAGTTAGGGTTCCAGGCAAAAATGAAGATAAACTGCCGGCGATACAACCAAATACGGTAAGCCATATATCGCAGCATAAAGTGCAAGCGACTTCTGAGAATAATCTGCAACAAGTACTGCTACATAAATTACCACACTTGCAACAAGATGAAATGAAACATAAAATACAAGATAATATGCCAGCAATACCGCGTCATAAAGTACAAGAAAAGGTGGGAGATACAATATATGCCATATCACAAGAACACATATCGCAATGTAATATAAAATTGGGGTCACAAAATAGAGTGCAACACAGAGAAAAGTCGCTAAATGATATGGCAGAAAAATCACTATATAAAGTCGTTAATAACGCCAAAACTGAAAATATAACGCATAAAGAGTCAGAGGATAAAATACAAGCGAACAATCGCAATAAAATTCAAGAAAAAGCGTCAAATAGTAAGAAAGAAAAGTCAAACGAAAAACTGCAAGAGGAAGCAAATTCGCAAAATGTACTCAACGAAAAGCTTCGGCTTCAACCAGAATCTAAATCACCAGTTCCAGCAAAATCGCAAAGGGACTTAAAAGTTAAGCCACCGGATAAGGTGACAGCAAAATCTCAAAATACTGTAAAAGAAACGTCTAAAGATAACTTACAAAGGCTTAAAGTTGGATTGCAAGAGAAAGCACAAGATGATGTGCAAGCAAAGTATCAAAATGGTATAAAAGAAAAGTCAGAAGATAAAGTGCACGATATAGCAAAATCTCATGATAGATTGAACCAAATGCCTCAGGACAAACTACAATCTAAAACACAGGATACAGTGCAATCAAAGTTGCAAACCAACTTTAAGGAAAAGCTAAACGATAAGGAGTTAGCAAAGCCTATAAAATGTACAATAGAAAAGTCAAAATATAAAGTGCAAGATAAGGAAATGCTGCAAGGTACAATTCAAGTTATGCCAAAAGACAAATCACAATGGAATCTGCAGGAGAAAGCCCATGAAAAATCGCTATATGGCATAAAGGAAAAGTCAAACGGTAAGCTGCAAGCCAAAGCAAATACACAAAGTAAATTACAGGAAAACCTACAGGATAAACTAGAGGCGAAATCACAACTTAAAATGCCAGAAAAGGAGCAAAACTATTTAAAAGAAAAGACTAAGGCTAATGAGAAAGCGAAGTCGCAAAATTTCAAAATCGAAAGGTCAAGAGATGGGATACAAATTAAGGCAAAGTCGCAAAGTGAACTACTAGAAAAACCTGGAGATAAACTACAATTAAAGTCAGAGGATAAAGAACATAAAAAGGTGCAAATGGACTTAAATGAAAAGCCTAGCGACCAAGAGAAGGAAAAGTCACAAAACAAGATTAGGAAGGAAAAGTCACAAAGCAAGGTAAATGAAAAGTCTAAAGATATATTGCAAGAAAAGCTTCCAGATAAAATACATAAGAAAGCACAAGATAAGGAACAATCAAAATCTCAAAATAATACGGAAGAAAGCCCTAAACATATATTGCCCAATATGTCGCGAAACAAGACGCAAAATATCCTAAAACAAAAGGCAAAGGATAAAGTTCAAGACAAATTAAAGTCTCAGAGTAAATTAAAAGAAAAGTTTGAGGACATACTGCAATCTACATCAAAGGAGGAAGTGAATTCAAACTTGAAGACCGACTTAAAATATAAACCAAAGAATAAGATGACGGAATCGCCAAACTATTTAAAAGAACAGATACAAGATCAAAATCAAAAGAGAGCACAAGATAACGCGCATTCCCAGACGCAAAATGCCCTAAAAGAAAAGTCGAAATATTTTGTAAAGGACAAAGCAAAGTCGGAAATTAAATTAAAAGAAAAGCCTCAGGACAAACCACAATCTAAATCGCAGGATACTGTACAAGCAAATTTTCAAAATGACATAAAGGATGAGCCAAAGGATAAAAAGAAGGTGAAGTCACAAAGCAGTATAAAGGAAAAGTCAGAAGTTAAAGTGAAAGACAAATCTGGTTCACAAACTAAATTAAAAGAAATGCCTCAGGACAAACAACAATCTAAATCGCTGGAAAATGTTCAGGCAAAATTGCAAAAAGACTTAATAGATAAACCAAAGGATAAGGAGACAGCAAAGTCGCAAAACAGTTTAAAAGAAGAGTTAAAAGACAAAGACCAAGAAAAGGCAAGTTCGGTAAAAAAATCACAGTATATGATACAGTATAAAAATCCAAAGGAAACGCGAGATATTGCGCAAACAACTACGCGAAATAACCTAATTCAAGCTAGTTCTCAAAATGCTATAAAAGAAAGGTCACATGATATGCATGGTAGAGTTAACCAAATGCCTCTGGACAATCTACAATTTAAATCACAGGATACAGTGAGAGCGAAGTTGCAAACAGACTTAAAAGAAAAGCCAAACGATAAGGAGTTAGCTAAGTCACAAAACTGTATAAAAGAAAAGTCAAAATATAAAGTTCAAGAAAAGAAAATTGCGCAAAATAATATTCAAGAAATGCCAGAAGACAAACCGCAATGTAATTTGCAGGAGATAGCCCATGAAAAATCACTAATTAGCCTAAAGAAAAAGTCAAACCATGAGCTGCGAGTCAAAGCCAATTCGCAAAATAAAGTACAGGAAAACCCTCCGGATAAACTAGAGACGAAAGCACAACATAAAGTGCAAGAAAGGGACCAAAGCGATTTAAAAGAAAAGACTAAGGATAAAGAAAAAGTAAAGTCGCAAAACAGCAAAACTGAAATTTCAAGAGATAGGGCCCAAATTAAGGATAAGTCGCAAAGTGAATTTCTAGAAAAATTTCAGGATAAACTACAATCGAAGCCAGAGGATAAAGTACACAAAAAGGCGCAAATTGACTTAAAAGAAAAGGCTAACGACCAAGAGAAGGAAAACTCACAAAACAAGATTAAGGAGGAAAAGTCACAAAGCAAGTTAAATGAAAAGTCTAAAGATAAATTACAAGAAAAGCTTCCAAACAAAATACAAAAGAAGGCACACGATCAGGAACAATCAAAATCTCAAAATAATATAGAAGAAAACCCTAAACACAAACTGCTCGATATATCGCAAAACAAGACGCAAGATATCCTAAAAGAAAAGTCAAAGGATAAAGTGCAAGACAAAGCAAAGTCTCAGAGTAAATTAAAAGAAAAGCCTGAGGACAGACTACAATCTACATCAAAGGAGGAAGTGAAATCAAACTTGAAGATCGACTTAAAAGATCAACCAAAGGATATGAAAAAATCTCCAAACACTTTAAAAGAAAAGACAAAAGATAAAAATCAAAAGAAAGCACAAGATAGCGCGCATTCCCAGACGCAAAATAACCTAAAAGAAAAGGCTAAAGATAATGTAAAGGACAAAGCAAAGTCAGAAATTAAACTAAAAGAAAAGGCTCAGGAAAAACCACAATCTAAATCGCAATATAAAATACAAGCAATGCCATCTCAATCAGTTCATGACACATTGGACAGCTACAAGAAAGACAAACCAGAACATCAAGCAAAACAAAAGCCAAAAGATAATCCTCAGGATGCCCAGCAAGATTTAGTGCCTGCAAAACCAATACGTAATGTTCGGGAGAAAATCAATTTAAAAATGCAAGCCAAAACACAAGAAAATGTGCAAGCAAAGCAACCAAACAAATTACAAGATGAACCACAAAATAAAGTGCAAATGAAAGAACAAGTAAAATTGCCAACGAAATCAGAAAATCAAGTATGTGAAAGACAAGATAGAGTTCAAGAAAAAAATCAAGATACACTGCCCGCGACACAACTAAATACGGTAAGCCATACCTCGCAGCATATAGTACAGGCGACAGCAAAGGATAGCCTGCAACAAGTACTGCGAAACAAAGAACCACAAATGAAAGAAAATGAAATTGAACGAAAAACACAAGATATTATGCCAGCAGTACCACGACATAAAGTACAGGAAAAGCTAGGAGAAACTGTACATGCCAAATCACAAGCACACAAATCGCAAAGTAACATAAAATTGGGGTCACAAAATAGAATGCAAGACAAAGAAAATTCGCCAACTGATATGGACGAAAATTCACAATTTAAACTTGTTAATAACGCCAAGACTCAAAATATAGCATATAAAGAGACGCAAGATAGATCTCTATTAAAAGCGGAAATATACGATAAAGTTGAAGAAAAATTGATAAATAGTATAACGGAATTGTTTAACAATGAAGTACAAGACGAAGAAAAGTCACAATATAAACTCAAAGGAAATTTTCTGCATCAGTCAGATTCTGATTCACCAGTGAAAGCAAAAATGAAAAGGGACTTAGAAGATAAACCAAACGATATGGAAAAGGCAAAATCGCTAAATACTGCAAAAGAAAAGTCTAAAGATAAATTACAAGAAAAGCTACCAGATAGAATGCAAAAGAAAGCACAAGATAAAGTTCAAGCAAAGTCTCAAAATGGTGTAAAAGAAAGGTCACATGATAGGCATGATTGTATTAATCAAATGCCTCTGGACAATCTACAATTTAAATCACAGGATACAGTGAGAGCGAAGTTGCAAACAGACTTAAAAGAAAAGCCAAACGATAAGGAGTTAGCTAAGTCACAAAACTGTATAAAAGAAAAGTCAAAATATAAAGTTCAAGAAAAGAAAATTGCGCAAAATAATATTCAAGAAATGCCAGAAGACAAACCGCAATGTAATTTGCAGGAGATAGCCCATGAAAAATCTCTAATTAGCCTAAAGAAAAGGTTCAACCTTGAGCTGCGAGTCAAAGCCAATTCGCAAAATGAAGTACAGGAAAACCCTCAGGATAAGCTAGAGACGAAAGCACAACATAAAGTGCAAGAAAGGGACTTAAGCGATTTAAAAGAAAAGACTAAGGATAAAGAAAAAGCAAAGTCTCAAAACAGCAAAACTGAAATTTCCAGAGATAGGGCCCAAATTAAGGATAAGTCGCAAAGTGAATTTCTAGAAAAATCTCAGGATAAACTACAATCGAAGCCAGAGGATAAAGTACACAAAAAGGCGCAAAATGACTTAAAAGAAAAGGCTAACGACCAAGAGAAGGAAAACTCACAAAACAAGATTAAGAAGGAAAAGTCACAAAGCAAGTTAAATGAAAAGTCTAAAGATAAATTACAAGAAAAGCTTCCAAACAAAATGCAAAAGAAGGCACACGATCAGGAACAATCAAAATCTCAAAATAATATAGAAGAAAACCCTAAACACAAATTGCTCGATATATCGCAAAACAAGACGCAAAATATCCTAAAAGAAAAGTCAAAGGATCAAATGCAAGAAAAAGCAAAGTCTCAGAGTAAATTAAAAGAAAAGCCAGAGGACAAACTACAATCTACGTCAAAGGAGGAAGTCAAATCAAACTTGAAGACTGACATAAAAGATAAACCAACAAATAAGAAAAAATCGCCAAGCAATTTAAAAGAAAAGACTAAAGATAAAAATCAAAAGAAAGCACAAGATAACGCGCATTCCCAGACGCAAAATAGCCTAAAAGAAAAGGCGAAAGATAATGTGAAGGACAAAGCAAAGTCGGCAATTAAACTAAAAGAAAAGGCTCAGGACAGACCACAATCTAAATCGCAGGATACAGTACAAGCAAATTTGCAAAATGACGTAAAAGATAAGCCAAAGGATAAAGAGAAGGCAAAGTCACAAATCAGTGTAAAGGAAAAGTCAGCAGTTAAAGTGCAAGACAAAGCTGGTTCGCAAAATAAATTAAAAGAAATGCCTCATGACAAACAACAATCTAAATCACAGGTAAAAGTTCAGGCAAAGTTGCAAAGCGACGATAAGGAGAAAGCAAAGTCACAAAACAGTTTAAAAGAAAAGCTCAAAGACGAAGGCCAAGATAAGGCAAGTTCGGAAAACGAATTACTAGATATGATTCAGTTGCAAAATCAAAAGAAAACGCAAGATATTCCGCAAACAAATACGCTAAATAACCTAAAAGAAAGGTCAACAGATAAAATACAGGACACAACAATGTCGCAAGATAAATTAAAAGAAAAGGCTCAGGACAAACTACAATCAAAATCACAAGATAAAGTGCAGGAAGAGTTTCAAAGTGTCTTAAGAGTTAAGCCAAAGGATAAGGAGATAGCAAAGTTACTTAACAGTATAAAAGAAAAGTCACAAGATGAAGTGCGAGATAAGACAAAGTCTCAAAATAAAATTCAAGAAAAACCAGAAGATATATCACAGGTAATATCACAGGTTAAGGCTGAAGAAAAGTCCCATATTAGCGTAAAAGAACGGTCGAAAGTCAAAATGCAAAACAAATCGAAGTTGCTAAATGAATTTCAAGCAATGCATCCGGATAAACTATTATCAAAACCACAAAAGAAAGGGCAAGGAAATTCACTAAATGACTTAAAAGAAATTACACCTGATAAAGTCAAAGTAAAGTTCCAAGATAACATAAAACGAAACTCAAAAGATGATGTGCAAGACAAAGCACCCCATAAATTGAGAACAAAAATTCAAAGTACATTTCAGAAATCGCCGCTGGATACAATACAAATAAAAATTCGAGCTAAGGTGCAAGCTGAAGATCCAAATGGCATAAAAGATAAAGTGAACAATAAAGATACTTCTCAAAATAAAACACAGGATAAGCAACAAATTCAAGTACAAATCAAAAAATTGGAAAATATTCCTGAAAATACGAAAAATAAAACTGAGGAAATGCCTCAAGGTCAAGTGCAAGACAAAAAACAAGATACATTCAGAGGAAAGTCGCAACGGCAAATGCACGATAAGACAAAAGTACTAGACAGATTAAAGGATAATTTTCAAACAAGCATTGAAGGGAAAATTAATGAACTGCAGCAATTTGAAGTGCATAATCGAACACAAGATATATTGCCGGGAATAACGCAACATGGGATACAAGCAAAGCCATCACAATCAGTTCACGACACATTGGACGGCTACAAAAAAGACAAACCACAACATCAAGTACAACAAAAGCAAAAAGCTGATCCTCTGGGTAAACCGCAAGATTTAGTGCCTGCAAAACCAATACGTAATGTTCGGGAGAAAATCAATTTAAAAATGCAAGCCAAAACTCAAGAAATTGTGCAAGCAAAGCGACAGCACAAATTACAGGATGAACCAGAAAATAATGTGCAAATGAAAGGACAATTAAAATTGCCAACGAAATCAGAAAATCAAGTACGTGAAAAACAAGTTAGAGTTCATGGAAAAAATCAACTTAAACTGCCCGCGATACAACTAAACTCGGTAAGCCATACATCGCAGCATAAGGTACTGGCGACTGCAAAGGATAGCCTGCAACAAGTACTGCGAAACAAAGAACCACAATTGAAACAAGATGAAATGAATCGTAAAAGACTGGATATAATGCCAGCCGTACCGCGACATAAAGTACAAGAAAAGCTAAGAGATACATTACCTGACAAATCACAAGAACACAAATCGCAAAGTAACATAAAATTGGGGTCACAAAATAGAATGCAAGACAAAGAAAAGTCGCCAAATGATATGGAAGAAAATTCACAATTTAAACTTTTTAATAACGCTAAGACTCAAGATATAGTACATAGAGAGACGCAGGATATATTAAAAGCGAAAATTCCCGATGATGTTCAAGAAAAATCGATAAATAGTATAAAGGCATTGTCAAACAATAAAGTACAAGACGAAGAAAAGTCGCAATATAAATTCAAAGAAACTCTTCTGCATCAGCCAGAATCTGAATCACCAGTACAAGCAAAATCGAAAAGAGACTTAAAAGATAAACCAAGGGATATGGAAAAGGCAAAATTATTAAATATTATAATAGAAAAGTCTAAGGATAAATTGCAAGAAAAGCTATCAGATAGAATGCAAAAGGGAGCACAAGATAAAGTTCAAGCGAAGTCTCTAAATGATATAAAAGAAAAGTCACAAGATACGCATGATAAAGTTAACCAAACGCCTCAGGACAAACTACAATTTAAAACACCAGATTCAGCGAAAGAAAAGTTGCAAACCCACTTAATAGAAATTCCAAAGAATAGGGAGTTAGCTGAGTCACAAAACTGTATAAAAGAAAAGTCCAAATTTAAAGTGCAAGATAAGAAAATGCCGCAAAGTAAAATTCAAGAAATGCGACAAGACAAACCAAAATGGAATTTGCAGGAGAAAGCCCATGAAAAATTAATAAACAGCATGAAGGAAAAGTCAAACGTTAATCTTCGAGTCAAAGCCAATTGGCAAAATAAATTACAAGAAAACCCTCAGAATAAACTACAAATGAAATCACAGCATAATGGTCAAGAATGTGAGCAAAACGATTTAAAACAAAAGCATAAAGATCAAGAAAAAGCAATGTCTCAAAGTAGCGAAAACGAGAAGTCAATAGATATGGTACAAGCTCATGCAAAGTCGCAAAATGAATTACTACAAAAACCTCAGGATATACTACAATCAACGTCAGAGGATAAAGTGCATACCAAGTCGCAAAATGACTTACAAGAAATATCTAACGACAAAGAGAAGGAAAAGTCACAAAACAAGATTATGAAGGAAAAGGCACAAAACATGTTAAATGACAAGTCTAAAGATAAATTACAAGAAAAGCATCCAGATATAATACAAAACAAGGCACAAGATAAGGAACAATTAAAATCTCAAAATAGTATAAATGAAAACCCTAAATTTAAATTGCCTGATATGTCGCAAAACAAGACGCAAAATAGCGTAAAAGAAAAGTCAATGGATAAAGTGAAAAATAAAACAAAATTTCTATACAAATTACAAGAAAATAAACAAGAAAAAATGAAACAGAAAGCACAAGGTACGACGCAAGGCAAGACGCAAAATAGCCTTAACTATAAATCAAAAGAAAAAGGGCAAGACACCTCAAAGTTGCAAAATAGTCTAAAAGAAATTCCTCATGAGAAATCAAAATCTGAATTCCATTCTAAAGTGCATGCGAAGTTGCAGAAGGACTTAAATGATATTCCAAATGATATGGAAAAAGCAATGTCGCAAAACAGTGCAAAAGAAAATCCTCGAGATAAAGTGCATGATTCGACAATACAAACACAAAACACACTAAAAGAAAAACCACTAGATGAAAATCAACAGAAAACAAATGATAAGGCGCAAGCCAAGACGCAAAATAGCCAAAACGAAAAATCAAAGGAGAAAGAGAAGACAACGTCGCAAGATAGTATAAAAGAAAAGTCACAAGATAAAGAGCAAGAAAAGAATAAATCGTTAAACAAATTACAAGAAAAACCGCAAGATAAAAATCAGCAGAAAGCAAAAGTTAAGGTGCCAGCCAATACGCAAAATAGCCAGAACGAAAAATCTAAGGAGAAGGAGAAGACAAAGTCGCAAAACAGTATAAAAGAATCGTCACAACATAAAGTGAAAGGGGAGACAAAATCAAAAAACAAATTAAACAAATTACAAGAAAACCCTCAAGATAAAAATCAACAGAAAACTCAAGATAAGGCGCATCCCAAGACGCAAAATAGCCCAGAAGAAAAATCAAAATATAACGGACAAGACACATCAAAGTCGCAAAATAATTCAAATGGAAAGCCTCAGGATAAACTACAATCTAAATCACTGGATAAAATGCAAGCAAAGTTGCAAATTGACTTCAATGATAAGCCATCAAAGTCGCAAAATAATTCAAATGAAAAGCCTCAGGATAAAGTACAATCTAAATCACTGGATAAAATGCAAGAAAAGTTGCAAATTGACTTCAATGATAAGCCAAAGGATAAGGAGAAGGCTAAGTCTCAAAACAGTCTAAAGGAAATGTCAAAAGACAAGGATATAGAAAAAGCAAAATCTCAAATTAAATTACAAGAAATAGATAAGCCCAAGGATATGGAGGAATCAAAGACACAAAACAGTCTAAAAGAAAAGTCAAATTACAAAGTGCTAGAAAAATCTAAGTCGCAAAATATACTAAACGAAATGCATCAGGACGAAATAAAATCTAAATCACAGGATAAAATGCCAGCAAAGTTGCAAAGTGCCTTAAATGATAAGTCCAAAGATAAGAAGAAGACAAAGTCTCAAAACGGTAAAAAAGAAAAGTCACAAGTTCTAGTGCAAGATAAAACAAAATCGATAAACAAATTACAAGAAAAACCACACGAAAAAAACCAACAGAAAACTCAAAATAAAGCGCCAGCCAAGACGCAAAATATGCTAAACGAAAAATCAAAAGATAAAGGGCAAGACTCATCA
This sequence comes from Enchytraeus crypticus, assembly GCA_905160935.1. Classification (NCBI taxonomy): domain Eukaryota; kingdom Metazoa; phylum Annelida; class Clitellata; order Enchytraeida; family Enchytraeidae; genus Enchytraeus; species Enchytraeus crypticus. Next base: position 2,091,959 of record CAJHZI010000513.1, read on the forward strand.
AAGTCGCTAAATAAATCAAATGAAAAGCTCGAGGATAAATTACAATCTAAACCACAGGATAAAATGCATGCAAATTTGCAAAATGACTTAAATAATAAGCCTAAGGATATTGAAAAGGTAAAGTCACAAAAGAGTAGGCCTGTAAAAGAAAAGGCACAAGATAATGTACAAGATTGGACAAAATTGCAAAACAAATTACAAGAAAAACCACACGATAAAAACCAACAGAAAATTCAAAATATGGCGCGAGCGAAGACGCAAAATAGACTAAATGAAAAATCAAAAGATAAAGGGCAAGACTCATCAAAGTCGCGAAATAAATCCAAAGTAATGTCTCTGGACAAAATAAATTTTGAATCACGGAATAAAATGCAATCAAAGTTGCAAAATGACTTAAACGATAAGCCAAAGGCTAAGGAAAAAGCAAAGTCACTAAACAGTTTAAAAGAAAAGTCACAAGATAAAATGCAAGGTAATACAAAATCGCTATTCAATTTAAAAGAAATATCACAAGATATAATCCAACAGAAAACTCAAGATAAGGCGCAAGCGAAGACGCAAAATACCCTACATGAAAAACCCAAATATGAAGGATGCATTTTGTGTCGATTTTGCCACACCTCAAAGTCGCAAAATAAATCAAATGAAAAGTCTCAGGACAAACTACAATATAAATCACAGTTTCATATGAGAGAAAAGTTGCAAAATGACTTAAACGATAAGCCAAAGGCTAAGGAAAAAGCAAAGTCACTAAACAGTTTAAAAGAAAAGTCACAAGATAAAATGCAAGGTAATACAAAATCGCTATTCAATTTAAAAGAAATATCACAAGATATAATCCAACAGAAAACTCAAGATAAGGCGCAAGCGAAGACGCAAAATACACTACATGAAAAACCCAAATATAAGGGATGCATTTTGTGTCGATTTTGCCACACCTCAAAGTCGCAAAATAAATCAAATGAAAAGTCTCAGGACAAACTACAATATAAATCACAGGTTCATATGAGAGAAAAGTTGCAAAATGACTTAAAATATAAGCCAAACGATAAGGAAATGTTAAAGTCACAAAACAGTAGAAAAGAGAAGTCACAACATAAAATGCAAGATAAGGCAAAATCGCAAACCGAATTACAAGAGAAACCGCAAGATAAAAATCAACATAAAATGAAAGATAAGGCGCTAGCCAAGACGCAAAATACCCTACATGAAAAACCCAAACATAAAGGGTGTATTTTGTGTCGATTTTGCGACATATCAAAGTCGCAAAATAAATCAAATGAAAAGCATCAGGATAAACTACAAGCTAGATCACAGGATAAAATGCCAGCCAAATTGCAAAATGACTTGAAAAAGAAGCCAAACGATAAGGAAAAGTTAAAGTTACAAAGCAGTAGAATAGAAAAGTCACATGATAAAGAGCAAGATAAGACAAAATCGCAAAACAAATTAAAAGAAATGTCACAAGATAAAAACCAACAGAAAACTCGAGATAAGTCGAAAGTTCAGATGCAAAATACCCTACATGAGAAACCCAAAGGAAAAGGGTGTATTTTGTGTATATTCTGCAATTCATCAAAGACAATTAATAATTCAAATGAAAAGCCTCAGGATAAAATACAATCTGAATCACAGAATAAAATGAAAGCAAAGTTGCAAAATTACTCAAATGATAAGCCAAACTATACGGAAAAGATAAGGTCACAAAACAGTAGAAAAGAAAATTCACAAGATAAAGTGCAAGATAAATTTAAATCGGTAAACAAATTGCAAGAAAAGCCACTAGATAAAAATCAACAGAAAACAAAAGATAGGGCTCAAGTCAAGACGCCAAACAGCCAAAACGAAAAATCAAAGGCGAAGGAGAAGACAAAACCGCAAAATGGTATAAAAGAAAAGTCACAAGATAAAGTGCAAGATAGAACAAAATCGCTAAGAAATTTTCAAGAGAAACCGCAAAATAAAAATCAGCAGAAAATACAAGATAGTTCGGAGGCCAAGACCCAGAACAGCCAAAAAGAAAAATCAAAGGACAAGCAGAAGACAAAGTCGCAAAATAGTATAAAAGAAACGTCCTGTGATAAAGCGCAAGGTAGGAGAAAGCCGCAAAACAAATTACAAGAGGAACCTCAAGATAAAAATCAACTGAAAACAAAATACACTTCGCAAGTCAAGACGCAAAATAGTAAAAACGATCAATCAAAGGAGAAGCAGAAGAAAAAGTCGCAAAATGGTATAAGAGATAATTCACAGGATAAGGTGCAGGATAAGAAAAAATCGCAAAACATATTTCAAGAAAAAAATCAAGATAAAAATCAACTGAAAACAAAAGATAAAGCGCAAGCCAAAACGCTAAATAGCCAAAATGAAAACTCAAAGCAGAAGGAGAAGACAAAGTCGCAAAATGGTATAAAAGAAGAGGCACAAGATAAAGTGCAAGATAAGACAAAGTCGCTAATCAACTCACTAGTGAAACCCCAAGTTAAAAATCAACAGAAAAACAAAGATAAGGCGCTAGCCAGGACACAATATAGCCAAAACGAAACATTAAAGGAAAATGAGAAGATAAAGTCGCAAAATAGTATAGTAGACATGCCACAGGATAAAGTGCAAGATAACACAAAATCACAAAACAAATTACAAGAAAAACCGCAAGATAAAAATCAACGGAAAGCAAAGGAAATTGCGCTAGACAAGACGCAAAATACCCAAAACGAGCAATCAAAGGAGAAGGAGAAGACAAAGTCGCAAAATGGCGTAAAAGAAAACCCACAAGACAAAATGCAAGATAAGACAAAATCCGTAAAGAAAATACAAGAGAAAACGCAAGATAAAAATCAACAAATAACAAAAGATAAGGCACAAGACAAAACGAAAAATAGCCAAAACCAAAATTCAGTTGAAAAGGAAAAGAAAAAGTCGCAAAATTGTTTAAAAGAAAAGTCTCAAGAAAAAGTGCAAGATAGTATAAAATCGCTAAACAAACTACAAGAAAAATCACAAGATCAAAATCAACAGACAACAAAAGATTCTTCGCAAGCCAATACGCAAAATAGCCAAAACGAAATATCAAAGGAGAAGACAAATTCGCAAATTGGTATAAAAGAAAAGTCTCAAGATAAAGTGCAAGATAATTTAAAAACGAAAAACAAATTGCAAGCAAAATCACATGATGAAAATCAACAGAAAACAAATGATACTGCGCAAGACAAAACACAAAATAGCCAAAATGAAATATCAAAGGAGAAGACAAAGTCGCAAAAAGGTATAAAAGAATCTTCACAAGATAAATTATATGATAAGACAAAATCGCAAAAAAAATTAGAAGAGAATCCGCAAGATAAAAATCAACAGAAAACAAAAGATAGGGCCCAAGCCAAGTCGCCAAACAGCCAAAACGAAAAATCCAAGGAGAAGGAGAAGACAAAGCCGCAAAATGGTGTAAAAGAAAAGTCACAAAATAAAGTGCAAGATAGGACAAAATCGCAAAGCAATTTTCAAGAGAAACTGCAAGATAAAAATCAGCAAAAAACAAAAGATAGCTCGGAAGCCGAGACGCAGAATAACCAAAAAGAAAAAGCAAAGGACAAGCAAAAGACAAAGTCGCAAAATAGTGTAATAGAAAAATCCCAAGATAAAGCGCAAGATATCACAAAGCCGGAAAGCAAATTTCAAGAGAAACAGCAAGATAAAAATCAACAGAAAACAAAACATATGGCGCAAGCCCAGACCCAAAATAGCCAAAACGATAAATCAAAGGAGAAGAAGAAGACAAAGTCACGAAATTGTATTAAAGAAAATCCACACGATAAAGGACAAGATAAGACAAAACTGCAAAACAAATTGCAAGAAAAACTGCAAGATAACAATCAACTGAAAACAAAAGACAAAGCGCAAGCCAAACCGCTAAGTAGACAAAACGAAAAATTCAAGGACAATGAGAAAACAAAGTCGGAAAACAAATTGCAAGAGAAACCGCAAGATAAAAATCAGCATAAAACAGAAGGTAAGGCGCTAGCCAATACGCAAAATAGCCAAAACGCAAAATCAAAGGATAAGGACAAGGCAAAGTCGCAAAAAGGCGTAAAAGAAAACTCGCAAGATAAAATGCAAGATAAGACAAATTCCGTAAAGAAATTAGAAGAGAAAACGCAACATAAAAATCAGCAGATAACAAAAGATAAGGCACAAGCCAAAGCGAAAATTAGCCAAAACGAAATTTCAAAGGAGAAGGAGAAGAAACAGTCGCAAAATTGTTTAAAAGAAAAGTCTCAAGATAAAGTGCAAGATAATTTAAAATCGCTAAACAAATTACAAGAAAAATCACAAGATGAAAATCAACAGAAAACAAAAGATACTGCACAAGCCAAGACACAAAATAGCCAAAACGCAAAATCAAATGATAAGACAAAATCGCAAAATGGTATAAAAGAAATGACACAAGATAAAGTGCAAGATAAGACAAAATCGCAAAACAATTTACAAGAGAAACCGCAAGAAAAAGATCAACAGAAAACCAGAGAAAGGGCTCAAGCTAAAACGGCAAATAGCCAAAACGAAAAATCTAAGGAGAAGGAGAAGACAAAGTCGCAAAATGGTACAAAAGAAAATCCACAGGATAAAGGGCAAGATACGACAAAATTGGAAATCAAATTACAAGAAAAACTGCAAGAAAAGAATCAACTGAAAACAAAAGATAAAGCGCAAGCCAAACCTCTAAATAGCCAAAACGAAAAATTAATGAACAATGAGAAGACAGAGTCGCAAAAGATATTACAAGAGAAACCGCAGGATAAAAATCAGCATAAAACAAAAGATAAGGCGCTAGCCAAGACGCAAAATAGCCAAAACGCAAAATCAAAGGAGAAGACAAAGTCGCAAAATGGTATAAAAGAAAATTTACAGGATAAAGGGCAAGATAAGACAAAATTGCAAAACAAATTACAAGAAAAAATTCAAGATAAAAATCATCTGAAAACAAAAGATAAAGTGCAAGCCAAGACGCAAAATAGCCAAAATGAAAAATCAAACTCGAAGGAGAAGACAAATTCGCAAAATAGTTTAAAAGAAAAGTCTAAAGATATAGTGCAAGATAATTTAAAATCGCTAAACAAATTACAAGAAAAATCACAAGATGAAAATCAACAGAAAACAAAAGACACTGAACAAGCCAAGACGCAAAATAGCCAAAATGAGAAGGAAAAGGTAATGTCACAAAATGGCGTAAAAGAAAACTCGCCCGATAAAATGCAAGATAAGACAAATTCCGTAAAGAAATTACAAGAGAAAACGCAACATAAAAATCAGCAGATAACAAAAGATCCTGCACAAGCCAAGACGCAAAATAACCAAAACGCAAAGTCAAAGGATAAGACAAAGTCGCAAAATGGTATAAAAGAAATGTCAAAAGATAAAGTGCGAGAAAAGACAAAATCGCAAAACAAATTACAAGAGAAACCGCAAGAAAAGGATCAACAGAGAACCAGAGAAGGGGCTCAAGCTAAGACACCAAACAGCCAAAACGAAAAATCAAAAGAGAAGGAGAAGACAAAACCGAAAAATGGTATAAAAGAAGAGTCACCATGTAAAGTGCAAGATAGGAAAAAATCGCTAAGAAATATTCAAGAAAAACCGCAAGATAAAAATCAGCAGAAAACAAAAGATAGATCGCAAGCCAAGACGCAGAATAGCCAAAAAGAAAATTCAAATGACAAACAGAAGACTAAGTCGCAAAATAGTATAATAAAAAAGTCACAAGATAAAGCGCAAGATATGACAAAACCCCAAAACAAATTACAGGAGAAACCGCAAGATAATAATCAACAGAAAACAAAACATATGGCTCAATCCAAGACGCAAAATAGCCAGAACGATAAATCAAAAGAGAAGGAGAAGACAAAGCCACAAAATGGTATTAAAGAAAATCCACACGATAAAGTGCAAGATAAAACAAAATTGCAAAACAAATTACAAAAAAAGATGCAAGATAAAAATCAACTGAGAACAATAGATAAAGTGCAAACCAAACCTCTAAATAGCCAAAACGAAAAATTAAAGGAGAATGAGACGACAAAGTCGCAAACCAAATTACAAGAGAAACCGCAAGATAGAAATCAGCATAAAACAGAAGGTAAGGAGCTAGCCAATACGCAAAATAGCCAAAACGCAAAATCAAAGGATAAGGACAAGACAAAGTCGCAAAATGGCGTAAAAGAAAACTCGCGAGATAAAATGCAAGATAAGACAAATTCCGTAAAGAAATTACAAGAGAAAACGCAACATAAAAATCGACAGACAACAAAAGATATTTCGCAACCCAAGATGCAAAATAGCCAAAACGAAAAATCAAAGGAGAAGACAAATTCGCAAAATGGATTAAAAGAAAAGTCTCGAGATAAAGTGCAAGATAATTTAAAATCGCTAAACAAATTACAAGAAAAATCACAAGATGAAAATCAACAGAAAACAAAAGATACTGCGCAAGCCCAGACACAAAATAGCCAAAACGCAAAATCAAAGGATAAGACAAAATCGCAAAATGGTATAAAAGAAATGACACAAGATAAAGTGCAAGATAAGACAAAATCGCAAAACAAATTACAAGAGAAACCGCAAGAAAAAGATCAACAGAGAACCAGAGAAAGGGCTCAAGCTAAAACGGCAAACAGCCAAAACGAGAAATCTAAGGAGAAGGAGAAGACAAAGTCGCAAAATGGTACAAAAGAAAATCCACAGGTTAAAGGGCAAGATACGACAAAATTGGAAATCAAATTACAAGAAAAACTGCAAGAAAAGAATCAACTGAAAACAAAAGATAAAGCGCAAGCCAAACCACTAAATAGCCAAAACGAAAAATTAATGAACAATGAGAAGACAGAGTCGCAAAAGATATTACAAGAGAAACCGCAAGATAAAAATCAGCATAAAACAGAAGATAAGGCGCTAGCCAATATGCAAAATAGCCAAAATGAAAAATCAGAGTCGAAGGAGAAGACAAAGTCTCAAAATTGCTTAAATGAAAAGCCTCAGGATAAAGTGCAAGATAGTTTAAAATCGCTAAACAAATTACAAGAAAAACCACAAGATAATAACCAACAGACAACAAAAGATACTTCGCAAACCAAGACGCAAAATAGCCAAAACGGTAAATCAAAGGAGAAGGAAAAGACAAAGTCGCAAAATGGCATTAAAAAAAAGTCACAAGATAAAGTGCAAGATAAGACAAAGGCGCTAATCAATTCACCAGACCAACCGCAAGATAGAAATCAACTGAAAATCAAAGATAAGGCGTTAGACAAGACGCAATATAGCCAAAACGAAAAATCCAAGGAAAAGGAGAAGACTAAGTCGCAAAATAGTCAAGTGGAAATGCCACAGAAGAAAGTGCGAGATAAGACAAAATCACAAAACAAATTACAAGAAAAACCGCAACTTACAAATCAACAGAAAACAAAAGACATTGCGCTAGCCAAGACGCAAAATTCCCAAAACGAAAAATCAAACGACAAGCAGAAGACAAAGTCGCAAAATAGTGTCAAACAAAACTCGCAAGGTAAAATGCAAGATAAGACAAATTCCGTAAAGAAATTACAAGAGAAAACGCAACATAAAAATCAGCAGATAACAAAAGATCCTGCACAAGCCAAGACGCAAAATAACCAAAACGCAAAGTCAAAGGATAAGACAAAGTCGCAAAATGGTATAAAAGAAATGTCAAAAGATAAAGTGCGAGAAAAGACAAAATCGCAAAACAAATTACAAGAGAAACCGCAAGAAAAAGATCAACAGAGAACCAGAGAAGGGGCTCAAGCTAAGACACCAAACAGCCAAAACGAAAAATCAAAAGACAAGGAGAAGACAAAACCGAAAAATGGTATAAAAGAAGAGTCACCATGTAAAGTGCAAGATAGGAAAAAATCGCTAAGAAATATTCAAGAAAAACCGCAAGATAAAAATCAGCAGAAAACAAAAGATAGATCGCAAGCCAAGACGCAGAATAGCCAAAAAGAAAATTCAAATGACAAACAGAAGACTCAGTCGCAAAATAGTATAATAAAAAAGTCACAAGATAAAGCGCAAGATATGACAAAACCCCAAAACAAATTACAGGAGAAACCGCAAGATAATAATCAACAGAAAACAAAACATATGGCTCAATCCAAGACGCAAAATAGCCAGAACGATAAATCAAAAGAGAAGGAGAAGACAAAGCCACAAAATGGTATTAAAGAAAATCCACCCAATAAAGTGCAAGATAAAACAAAATTGCAAAACAAATTACAAGAAGAGATGCAAGATAAAAATCAACTGAGAACAAAAGATAAAGTGCAAACCAAACGTCTAAATAGCCAAAACGAAAAATTAAAGGAGAATGAGACGACAAAGTCGCAAAGCAAATTACAAGAGAAACCGCAAGATAGAAATCAGCATAAAACAGAAGGTAAGGAGCTAGCCAATACGCAAAATAGCCAAAACGCAAAATCAAAGGATAAGGACAAGACAAAGTCGCAAAATGGCGTAAAAGAAAACTCGCAAGATAAAATGCAAGATAAGACAAATTCCGTAAAGAAATTACAAGAGAAAACGCAACATAAAAATCAACAGACAACAAAAGATATTTCGCAAGCCAAGACGCAAAATAGCCAAAACGAAAAATCCAAGGAGAAGACAAATTCGCAAAATGGTTTAAAAGAAAAGTCTCGAGATAAAGTGCAAGATAATTTAAAATCGCTAAACAAATTACAAGAAAAATCACAAGATGAAAATCAACAGAAAACAAAAGATACTGCGCAAGCCAAGACACAAAATAGCCAAAACGCAAAATCAAAGGATAAGACAAAATCGCAAAATGGTATAAAAGAAATGACACAAGATAAATTGCAAGATAAGACAAAATCGCAAAACAAATTACAAGAGAAACCGCAAGAAAAAGATCAACAGAGAACTAGAGAAAGGGCTCAAGCTAAAACGGCAAACAGCCAAAACGAAAAATCTAAGGAGAAGGAGAAGACAAAGTCGCAAAATGGTACAAAAGAAAATCCACAGGATAAAGGGCAAGATACGACAAAATTGGAAATCAAATTACAAGAAAAACTGCAAGAAAAGAATCAACTGAAAACAAAAGATAAAGCGCAAGCCAAACCTCTAAATAGCCAAAACGAAAAATTAATGAACAATGAGAAGACAGAGTCGCAAAAGATATTACAAGAGAAACCGCAAGATAAAAATCAGCAGAAAACAAAAGATAGCTCGCAAGCCAAGACGCAGAATAGCCAAAAAGAAAAATCAAATGACCAGCAGAAGACTAAGTCGCAAAATAGTATAATAAAAAAGTCCCAAGGTAAAGCGCAAGATATGACAAAACCTCAAAACAAATTACAAGAGAAACCGCAAGATAATAATCAACAGAAAACAAAACATATGGCGCAATTCAAGACTCAAAATAGCCAGAACGATAAATCAAAAGAGAAGGAGAAGACAAAGCCACAAAATGGTATTAAAGAAAATCCACCCAATAAAGTGCAAGATAAAACAAAATTGCAAAACAAATTACAAGAAGAGATGCAAGATAAAAATCAACTGAGAACAAAAGATAAAGTGCAAACCAAACCTCTAAATAGCCAAAACGAAAAATTAAAGGAGAATGAGACGACAAAGTCGCAAAGCAAATTACAAGAGAAACCGCAAGATAGAAATCAGCATAAAACAGAAGGTAAGGAGCTAGCCAATACGCAAAATAGCCAAAACGCAAAATCAAAGGATAAGGACAAGACAAAGTCGCAAAATGGCGTAAAAGAAAACTCGCAAGATAAAATGCAAGATAAGACAAATTCCGTAAAGAAATTACAAGAGAAAACGCAACATAAAAATCAACAGACAACAAAAGATATTTCGCAAGCCAAGACGCAAAATAGCCAAATCGAAAAATCAAAGGAGAAGGCAAATTCGCAAAATGGTTTAAAAGAAAAGTCTCGAGATAAAGTGCAAGATAATTTAAAATCGCTAAACAAATTACAAGAAAAATCACAAGATGAAAATCAACAGAAAACAAAAGATACTGCGCAAGCCAAGACACAAAATAGCCAAAACGCAAAATCAAAGGATAAGACAAAGTCGCAAAATGGTATAAAAGAAATGACACAAGCTAAAGTGCAAGATACGACAAAATTGGAAATCAAATTACAAGAAAAACTGCAAGAAAAGAATCAACTGAAAACAAAAGATAAAGCGCAAGCCAAACCTCTAAATAGCCAAAACGAAAAATTAATGAACAATGAGAAGACAGAGTCGCAAAAGATATTACAAGAGAAACCGCAAGATAAAAATCAGCATAAGACAAAAGATAAGGCGCTAGCCAAGACACAAAATAGCCAAAACGCAAAATCAAAGGATAAGGACAAGACAAAGTCGCAAAATGGCGTAAAAGAAAACTCGCAAGATAAAATGCAAGATAAGACAAATTCCATACAGAAATTACAAGAGAAAACGCAACATAAAAATCAGCAGATAACAAAAGATAAGGCACAAGCCAAAGCGAAAATTAGCCAAAACGAAATTTCAAAGGAGAAGAAGAAGAAAAAGTCGCAAAATTGTTCAAAAGAAAAGTCTCAAGATAAAGTGCAAGATAATTTAAAATCGCTAAACAAATTAAAAGAAAAATCACAAGATAAAAATCAACGGAAAGCAAAAGAAGTTGCGCTAGACAAGACGGAAAATAACCAAAACGAAAAATCAAATGAGAAGGAAAAAGCAAAGTCGCAAAAAGGCGTAAAAGAAAACTCGCAAGATAAAATGCAAGTTAAGACAAATTCCGTAAAGAAATTACAAGAGAAAACGCAACGTAAAAATCAGCAGATAACACAAGATACTGCACAAACCAAGACGCAAAATAGTCAAAACGCAAAATCAAAGGATAAGACAAAGTCGCAAAATGGTATAAAGGAAATGTCACAAGATAAAGTGCAAGATAAGACAAAATCGCTAAACAAATTACAAGAGAAACCGCAAGAAAAAGATCAACAGAGAACCAGAGAAAGGGCTCAAGCCAAAACGCCAAACAGCCAAAACGAAAAGTCAAAGGAGAAGACAAAACCGAAAAATGGTATAAAAGAAAAGTCACAAGATAAAGTGCAAGATAGGAGAAAGTCGCTAAGTAAATTTCAAGAGAAACCGCAAGATAAAAATCAGCAGAAAACAAAAGATAGCTCGCAAGCCAAGACGCAGAATAGCCAAAAAGAAAAATCAAATGACCAGCAGAAGACTAAGTCGCAAAATAGTATAATAAAAAAGTCCCAAGGTAAAGCGGAAGATATGACAAAACCTCAAAACAAATTACAAGAGAAACCGCAAGATAACAATCAACAGAAAACAAAACATATGGCGCAATTCAAGACTCAAAATAGCCAGAACGATAAATCAAAAGAGAAGGAGAAGTCAAAGCCACAAAATTGTATTAAAGAAAATCCACAGGATAAAGTGCAAGATAAGACAAAATTGCAAAACAATTTACAAGAAAGGCTGCCAGATAAAAATCAACTCAGAACAAAAGATAAAGTGCAAACCAAACCTCTAAATAGCCAAAACGAAAAATTAAAGGAGAATGAGACGACAAAGTCGCAAACCAAATTACAAGAGAAAGCGCAAGATAAAAATCAGCATAGAACAAAAGATAAGGCGCTAGCCAAGACGCAAAATAGCCAAAACGCAAAATCAAAGGAGAAGACAAAGTCACAAAATGGTATAATAGAAAATCTACAAGATAAAGGGCAAGATAAGACAAAATTGCAAAACAAATTACAAGAAAAGATGCAAGATAAAAATCAACTGAGAACAAAAGATAAAGTGCAAACCAAACGTCTAAATAGCCAAAACGAAAAATTAAAGGAGAATGAGACGACAAAGTCGCAAAGCAAATTACAAGAGAAACCGCAAGATAGAAATCAGCATAAAGCAGAAGGTAAGGAGCTAGCCAATACGCAAAATAGCCAAAACGCAAAATCAAACTATAAGGACAAGACAAAGTCGCAAAATGGCGTTAAAGAAAACTCGCAAGATAAAATGCAAGATAAGACAAATTCCGTAAAAAAATTACAAGAGAAAACGCAACATAAAAATCAACAGACAACAAAAGATATTTCGCAAGCCAAGACGCAAAATAGCCAAAACGAAAAATCAAAGGAGAAGACAAATTCGCAAAATGGTTTAAAAGAAAAGTCTCGAGATAAAGTGCAAGATAATTTAAAATCGCTAAACAAATTACAAGAAAAATTACAAGATGAAAATCAACAGAAAACAAAAGATACTGCGCAAGCCAAGACGCAAAATAGCCAAAACGCAAAATCAAAGGATAAGACAAAGTCGCAAAATGGTACAAAAGAAAATCCACAGGATAAAGGGCAAGATACGACAAAATTGGAAAACAAATTACAAGAGAAACCGCAAGATAAAAATCAGAATAAAACAGAAGATAAGGCACAAGCCAAAAGGAAAAATCAACACATTGAAAATTCCAAGGAGGAGAAGACAAAGTCTCAAAATTCTTTAAAAGAAAAGCCGCAGGATAAAGTGCAAGATAGTTTAAAATCGCTAAACAAATTACAAGAAAAACCGCAAGATAGAAATCAACAGACAACAAAAGATATTTCGCAAGGCATGACGCAAAATAGCCAAATCGAAAAATTAAAGGAGAAGACAAATTCGCAAAATGGTTTAAAAGAAAAGTCTCAATATAAAGTGCAAGATAATTTAAAATCGCTAAACAAATTACAAGAAAAATCACTCCATGAAAATCAACAGAAAACAAGAGATACTTCGCAAGCCAAGACGAAAAATGGCGAAAACGAAAAATTAATAAATAATGAGAAGACAAAGTCGCAAAACAAATTACAAGAGAAACCGCAAGATAAAAATCAGCATAAAACAGAAGATAAGGCAAAAGCCAAAACGAAAAATAACCCAAACGAAAATTCCAAGGCGAAGGAGAAGACAAGGTCGCAAAATTCTTTAAAGGAAACGTCTCAGGATAAAGTGCAAGATAGTTTAAAATCGCTAAACAAATTACAAGAAAAAACACAAGATAAAAATCTACAGACAGCAAAAGATACTTCGCAAGCCAAGGCGCAAAATAGCAAAAACGAAAAATCAAAGAAGACAAATTCGCAAAATGGTTTAAAAGTAAAGTCTCCAGATAAAGTGCAAGATAATTTAAAATCACTAAACAAATTGCAAGAAAAATCACAAGATAAAAATCAACGGAAAGCAAAAGAAATTGGGCTAGACAAGACGCAAAATAGCCAAAATGAGAAGGAAAAGACAAAGTCGCAAAGTGGCGTAAAAGAAAACTCGCAAGATAAAATGCAAGATTACACAAATTTCGTAAATGAATTACAAGAGAAAACGCAACATAAAAATCAGCAGATAACAAAAGATACTGCACAAGCCAAGACGCAAAATTGCCTAAACGCAAAATCAAAGGATAAGACAAAGTCGCAAAATGGTACAAAAGAAATGTCACAAGATAAAGTGCAAGATAAGACGAAATCGCTAAACAAATTACAAGAGCAACCGCAAGAAAAAGATCAACGGAGAACCAGAGAAAGGGCGCTAGCCAAGACGCAAAATGACCAAAATGCAAAATCAAAGGATAAGGAGAAGACAAAGTCGCAAGATAAAATGCTAGATAAGACAAATTCCGTAAAGAAATTACAAGAGAAAACGCAAGATAAAAATCAAGAGAAAACAAAAGATAAGGCACAAGCCAAAACGAAAAATAACCAAAGCGAAAATGCCAAGGGGAAGGAGAAGAAAAAGTCGCAAAATTGTTTAAAAGAAAAGTCTCAAGATAAAATGCAGGATACCTTAAATTCGCTAAACAAATTCCAAGAAAAATCACAAGATGAAAATCAAAAGAAAACAAAAGTTACTGAGCCAGCCAAGACGCAAAATAGCCAAAACGCAAAATCAAAGGAGAAGACAAAGTCGCAAAGTGGTTCAAAAGAAAATCCACAGGATAAAGGGCAAGATTATTTAAAATCGCTAAACAAATTACAAGAAAAGTCACAAGATCAAAATCAATTGAAAACAAAAGATAAAGCGCAAGGCAAACCACTAAATAGCCAAAACGAAAAATTAATGAAGAATGAGAAGACAAAATCGCAAAACAATTTACAAGAGAAACCACAGGAAAAAGATCTACAGAGAACCAGAGGAAGGGCTCAAGCTAAGACGCCGAACAGCCAAAACGAAAAATCAAAGGAGAAGGAGAAGACAAAACCGAAAAATGGTATAAAAGAAAAGTCACAACATAAAGTGCAAGATAGGAAAAAATCGCTAAGCAATTTTCAAGAGAAACGGCTAGGTAAAAATCAGCAGAAAACGAAAGCTAGCTCGCAAGCCAAGACGCAGAATAGCCAAAAAGAAAAATCAAATGACAAACAGAAGACTAAGTCGCAAAATAGTATAATAAAAATGTCACAAGACAAAGCGCAAGATATGACAAAACCGCCAAACAAATTACAAGAGAAACCGCAAGATAATAATCAACAGAAAACAAAACATATGGCGCAATCCAAGACGCAAAATAGCCAGAGCGATAAATCAAAAGAGAAGGAGAAGACAAAGCCACAAAATTGTATTAAAGAAAATCCACAGGATAAAGTGCAAGATAAAACAAAATTGCAAAACAAATTACAAGAAAAGATGCAAGATAAAAATCAACTGAGAACAAAAGATAAAGTGCAAACCAAACCTCTAAATAGCCAAAACGGAATATTAAAGGAGAATGAGACGATAAAGTCGCAAACCAAATTGCAAGAGAAACCACAAGATATAAATCAGCATAAAACAAAAGATAAAGCGCTAGCCAAGACGCAAAATAGCCAAAACGCAAAATCAAAGGAAAAGGACAAGACAAAGTCGCAAAATAGCGTAAATGAAAAGTCGCAAGATAAAATGCAAGATAAGACAAATTCTGTACAGAAATTACAAGAGAAAACGCAACATGAAAATCAGCAGATAACAAAAGATAAGGCACAAGCCAAAACGAAAATTAGGCAAAACGAAATTTCAAAGGAGAAGGAGAAGAAAGAGTCGCAAAAATGTTTAAAAGAAAAGTCTCAAGATAAAGTGCAAGATAATTTAAAATCGCTAAACAAATTCCAAGAAAAATCACAAGATGAAAATCAACAGAAAACAAAAGATACTGCGCAAGCCAAGACGCAAAATAGCCAAAACGCAAAATCAAAGGAGAAGACGAAGTCGCAAAATGGTACAAAAGAAAATCCACAGGATAAAGGGCAAGATAAGACAAAATTGCAAATCAAATTACAAACTGCAAGAAAAAAAACAACTGAAAACAAAATTTAAAGCGCAAGCCAAACCACTAAATTGCCAAAACGAAAAATTAATGAAGAATGAGAAGACAAAGTCGCAAAACATATTACAAGAGAAACCGCAAGATAAAAATCAGCGTAAAACAGAAGATAAGGCGCTAGCCAAGACGCAAAATAGCCAAAATGAAAAATCAAAGTCGAAGGAGATGACAAAGTCGTAAAATTGTTTAAAAGAAAAGCCTCAGGATAAAGTGCATGATAGTTTAAAATCGCTAAACAAATTACAACAAAATCCACAAGATAAAAATCAACGGAAAGCAAAAGAAATTGCGCTAGACAATACGCAAAATAGCCAAAATGAGAGGGAAAAGAAAAAGTCCCAAAATGTTGTAAAAGAAAACTCGCAACATAAAATGCAAGATAAGACAAATTCCGTAAAGAAATTACAAGAGAAGACGCAACATAAAAATCAGCAGATAACAAAAGCACAAGCCAAGACGCAAAATAGCCAAAACGCAAAATCAAAAGATAAGACAAAGTCGCAAAATGGCATAAAAGAAAATCCACAGGATAAAGGGCAAGATCAGACAAAATTGCAAAACAAATTACAAGAAAAACTGCAATATAAAAATCAACTGAAAACAAAAGATAAAGCGCAAGTAATACCGCTAAATAGGCAAAACGAAAAATTAATGAAGAATGAGAAGACAAAGTCACAAAACAAATTACAAGAGAAACCGAAAGATAAAAATCAGCATAAAACAGAAGATAACGCGCTAGCCAAGACTCAAAATAGCCAAAATGAAAAATCAAAGTCGAAAGAGAAGTCAAAGTCGCAAAATTGTTTAAAAGTAAAGCCTGAGGATAAAGTGCAAGATAGTTTAAAATCGCTAAACAAATTACAAGAAAAACCACAAGATAAAAATCAACAGACAACAAAAGATATTTCGCAAGCCAAGACGCAAAATAGCCAAAACGAAAAATCAAAGGAGAAGACAAATTCGAAAAATGATTTAAAAGAAAAGTCTCAAGGTAAAGTGCAAGATAATTTAAAATCGCTAAACAAATTACAAGAAAAACCACAAGATAAAAATCAACAGACAACAAAACATACTTCAGAAACCAAGACGCAAAATAACCAAAACGAAAAATCAAAGGAGAAGACAAATTCGGAAAATGATTTAAAAGAAAAGTCGCAAGATAAAGTGCAAGATAATTTAAAATCGGTAAACAAATTACAAGAAAGGTCACAAGATGAAAATCAACAGAAAGCAAAAGATACTGCACAAGCCAAGACACAAAATAGCCAAAGCGCCAAATCAAAGGATAAGACAAAGTCGCAAAATGGTATTAAAGATATGTCACAAGATAAAGTGCAAGATAGGGCAAAATCGCAAAACAAATTACCAGAGGAACCGCAAGAAAAAGATCAACAGAAAACAAAGGAGAGGACTCAATCCAAGACGCCAAACAGCCAAAACGAAAAATCAAAGGAGAAGGAGAAGACAAAACCGAAACATGGTATAAGAGAAAAGTCACAAGATAAAGTGCAAGATAGGACAAAATCGCTAAGCAATTTTCAAGAGAAACCGCAAGATAAAAATCAGCAGAAAACAAAAGATAGCCAAAAAGAGAAATGAAAGGAGAAGGAGAAGACTAAGTCGCAAAATAGTATAATAGAAAAGTCCCAAGATAAAGCGCAAGATATGACAAAACCGCAAAACAAATTACAAAAGAAACCGCAAGATAAAAATCAACAGAAAACAAAAGATAGGGCACAAGCCAAAACGAAAAACAACCAAAACGAAAATACCAAGGAGAAGGAGAAGACAAAGTCGCAAAATTGTTTAAAAGAAAAGCCGCAGGATAAAGTGCAAGATAGTTTAAAATCGCTAAACAAATTACAAGAAAAACCACAAGATAAAAATCAACAGACAACAAAAGATATTTCGCAAGCCAAGACGCAAAATAGCCAAAACGAAAAATGAAAGGAGAAAGAGAAGACGAAGTCGCAAAATGGTAAAATAAAAATGTCACAAGATAAAGTGCAAGATAGACAAAATCGCTAAGCAATTTACAAGAGCAACCGCAAGAAAAAAATCTCAAAAGATAAAGGGCTCGGTACATCAAAGTCGAAAATATATCTAATGAAGAACGTCAGGATAAACTACAGTCTAAATCACAAGGAGAAAATTTAAGCCAAATTGCAAAATGACTTAAGAAGAAATATGCCGAAGGATAATAAGAAGTCGTAGTCTCAAAACAGTCTAGAAGAAAAATCAAAAGTCAAAGTGCAGGAAAAACCAAGGTCGCAAAATGAATTGAATAGATATGCTTCAGAGCAAAATAAGATTTTAATCCCAGGATAAAATGCAAGAAAAGTTGCTAAATGACTTGCATGACTCTAGTCGAAGAAAAACATTGTGATAAAATTGTATTAAACATATGACGGAAATTGTCGCTCTCAGAATTGAAGGAGTGACGTTGTAATTAGATTAATAAATAAGAAAATGACTGGAAATGAAGAGAGAGTTGACTTGAAGCACTTTGCATGTGCCCATTCTTCTAGATATTATCTGTAGAAAGAGTAAAACTAGAATTCAATTTGAATTTACTTAAGATTCAAGCTGTTACCGCTGTTGTTGTGACTTAAACTATCCTTTGTACGCTCGCTGAATCTTTATTGACTCAAGGACATTCTAGAAAGTTTGAAGCTGAATTAATTATAGTAGGTTGTTATTTAATTCCAAAAGCATGCACTTCAACTATGAAATCTTGGCATTTTTAGTTCAATTTCAGAAGCCCTATTGCAAAGGATGCAACTTAATTTCAAATACGTTACTCGTATAATTTCAAGGCTTTGCGCTAAAGTTTTCTGCAGCTTCTTTAGGAGTTATCGTAGATGCAACGAGATCAGGCTGAGCCACTTTTAGACTTTTGAGCCTTAAAAGTACTTTTGAATTTAAATCACAAGAAATACCTTAACTGTTTAAGCAGAGATATATTTTGAAGTGGACGAGTCAGTGTTTGAGATTGAGCCTGTCGACAACTGTCAATGTTGGGATCTCATAGGCCTACATAGGTACGTTTAAGTACATAGATATATTGAAATACCGCATCAGTTCTAGACTATATTGTCAAATGAATCTACTCTTCATCAATAAAGCCAATTGAAACTGATGGACACATATATGCTGTTCATTCTATTACCTGCTATCCATAAATTATCGATTGAACATTAATATTTGGCACGACGTTTGGCAGGTTCTAGTAAAATATTTTTTGTAGCGATTGAGCTTTCATTTGCATTCCTTATTTGATTCTCTAAATCCGCGGGTTTGTAGTAGTTCTTGCCTCTGATAGAGCGGTAAAGATTATATAATGGATTTTTATTAGCATTTTTTCGTCTGAACTACAGTATGTTGTACCTAGATGTCCACTATATAATTTTTATTCACCGATTCTGCTCGTGGTTTATCAGCCACCCTACTCAATCGTTTTTCTTCCCAATGACTTACCATCGTTTTCTTGAGAGAAGCTTTATTAGTCAATTGAAACCTTAATGTACCTGTAAATTAAGTAAATGAACGCTACATTATGTACTTGTGCTACTTGAACATTATGAATTTTTGTTTGCAAACACTGCAGCCTCATTCTTTGTTGGATTGTTATCTGGAGGTTTTATTGACGCATTGTGAATCGTAAATTCTTTCGCAACACTACCTTCTGATTTGTTGCTGAATTGCTAATAAGTGACTTTTCTTGTATACAAAATTTAGATTCGTTTAAAGCTCATTGCATCTTTTCTGCTTAGGATGTTACGTAAAGCCTTGAAAAATTTGTAATTTTTGTTTGTTTGTTTGTTATGTTTATGTTTTGCACATGTTAATTGTTTATTTTAAGAATATTTGCTCGAATATTGGTAAAAGCTGATGTTAACGTCGGTTTCCTCACCCTAAAGCGATGTCAGTTCATGACAAGCAAGCCCAGGAATTGAACCCCGGCACATACTGATCCGCGATTAAATATCTTACCGACATCTCTTATATTGGTATTACTTATTAACGTGAACTTAATGTATATAACGTGTAATACTAATATTTGCTCTTATATAATAATAACTAGTAAAGCTAAGCACCATAATAGAAATATTAATTAAGTGAAATGATCATCCGTGATGAAATCCAGCACTTTTAGTATCCAATATTTAAACCGTTATGCGGTTTAGTCAATTGCCCATGTTACCAATCCTGGATTTGTCGGGCATATTGCTCTCAGATCAGCTAGACCTAAAATTTATGTCAGGGTCTCAAGCTCGGATATTTCTTAGCGTTACTTGACGCTCTGCACGCTCAGTTATTTTTGCGTTAATAAGTTTTGTCTTAGTCAAGCAGGTCAAAAGGAACCATCAGCAATGGTCCAGCCCTTGGAAAAATTCTCTCTCTAATAGTTACGTTTTAACCAAAAAACATTACACCTGTTTTTGCAATGCAGTTGGTGACCTTTCGAGCACCTATTCGATTCATTAAAGGCGAATGTGCTAACGAACAAGAAAGACGGCTCTATTAACGAACAAGATAGTCTAATTCAGTAGGCCAATAGTATATTTTGTGAGAAGTATGCCTAAGTGTTTCTGCATCGCCCTGCTGTTTAAGTTAATTTTAATGTTATTCCTAGTATCTCTGCCTACGTGTGCATTTACAAAAATGTTAACTCTTAAAAGGTTTCTATGAAATTTAAGTTATTGCTCTCTTAATAAAGTATATAGTTGTAATGTCAATGAACCCTGTACATGTACTATATGGCCCAGTTCTATTACTTGTTGACGTTAATTGAGGGTAAGCTGATACGTTGTTAATAAGATAAGTTGAACATTCAGGGTATATATTACATGCAATTTTTGCTCTCGTTTATATTTCATTACCTCTTCTTTTGCAAACCTGTATTTCTCATTGTCATTATTATTTATTTATAAAGTTGTAAATCTGCAAGTTACAATCACAATTCCCGACCGGTTAGCTTCTCGATCAAATTATTGATCAGTATAGTGCTCTTAATAAGCGTTTAATAAACCTGCTCATTGATGTATTTGCCTATGTTTAGTATGTGCTGTTTCGGTGACATATCTTGGCCATTTTAGAGTAGGCTAAACGTAGACTGTTAGTATAGACTGACTTTAGGAGACTAAGCAAGAGCTTAGCAAGCTCTAAAACTCAGAATATTCCTCACAGTTCATATTTATCTTAATATGATATTTACTGTCACTTTTATAAAGACTTATCCTCTATGAACGCGTGTCAACATTTTTATAATTAATTTATGCGGTGAAAGAATTACAATGTTAGCAGAGAGAGAGAATTCTCTGTGAGCAACCATTTTAATTGCACAGTATTCTTTTTCTAAGCAATTAATATAACTTACAGGTATCACTTTAATCTTAGGTCTAATTTTTATATTAATTTTACAATTTCCAATTATACGAGTTTAGTTTTATGTGTTTATACACTGTACATCCGAAACTATTAAACTGATTGTAAATAAGCCGTTTGCCGTCTGTTGTGAAAATATTGAACATTTGGCATTTAACATCAAATTGGGTCCCAATTCTGAAACATCTATCGAGAAATATCTTCAAAAGGCCAGTAACGTATATATATATATATATATATATATATATATATATATATATATATATATATATGTATATATATATGTATATATATATACATATCTTTAATTAAGATATAAATTTAACGTTGGTATCATGATTTGAAAGCACATCAATTACGAGAGAAGAAATGCAGGCCTAATTTAAATTTGCTCCAACGGTTATGAAGTAGGACACATTGCCGCCGTGCTAATGGCTCTCAGACTAGTTATTTCCGGCTGATAGTTATCAACAATAACACATAAATAATAAATATATGTATATATAGAAATTGTATAATAATAATAATATTAAATAATATATATGTGTATATATAATTTTATATAATTATTTACGTATATATGATATATGCATATATTGTATGTATATATATATATATATATATATATATATACCAGATATATATACATGTATATATATATATATATATATATATATATATATAGTATATATATATACATGTATATATATATATATATATATATATATATATATATATTATGTACATGTATATTGTATATATCAATATCTGCACTAATAACATTTAGCTATGAAGTCGTGTTTTCAGACATCAATAGGCTGCTATTCATAGCACCATTGTTAAGAATTGTTAGGAACTTTTTACAAATTGTTTGCATTTGTCGTCTCAGGAATTTTCAAGCTCTACAAATCGAGCTTTTTCTGACTGGAATCTGTGGTACGCTTTTCGCAATATTCACATGAAACGAACTGCGTAGTACTAGACAGAATCTCCTTGGCTTACTTGTTGCGGTCGTTGGTCTCTTGCACTGAATTCATTATTTCAATTTACTGCAGGGGCACGCTGAAATAAAAATGTAGAATATACTAAAATGCTGGCCATTGGTATTCCATAGACGAATCATTGTTTAAACTAGCTATTAGACCTATATATAGACATATATACATGTGTGTATATATATATATATATATATATATATATATATATATATATATATATATATATATATATATATATATATATATGTATACACCTATATCCATATCGCCCCCTGAGCTTTGATATAGGTCTTAAGTCTATTTCTAACTAATAGAACTGTCAATGGACTGCTGTGGTAGGTCTTTCCAGATCTCTTGAAGAACAGAAGAACTCTAATTCCGTCGTGTGTCTGAGGTTGGGTTTGAAAGCATGATGCTTTTCCAACATGGTAGCCTAGATATAAAGATCAAGTAATTAACATGTGAATTCTCAACCGGTCTTCAAGCGAAAGCATTCTTATGGTTGAGAATTACGACTCTGGTGCAATTATGAATCAACTAGTGAAAATCTATCTCAACCATTAGCTATCTTCTTAGAAGCCTTCATTAGATTTTGCAATAGCTTTTGGCTTAGCTACTATTCCATTAATTTGATTCATTATCCCATTAGTATGACGTCATTTGCGTGCTTATTTTCTCGAGAGAAAGTTAATTGGGAAGTGACAAATAACAAGCTTAAATTAAAAATCAATTTTTGTCGTAAAATTAGAATAACTTCGGTCCTATTCTAAATATTTCTACAAAAGTTGGTATGCTTGTGGAAATACCCATGGCTACAGCCAGTTAGAATTTATAAGCGAAATATTAAGAATTGACCAAGCTATGGCAATTTCCTAGGGGACTAGGCCTATTTGTTTAATGTGCACCCAGTATATACAGGTATATATATATATATATATATATATATATATATATATATATATATATATACATTATATATATATATATATTTATTTATTTATTTATTTATCATATTTAAGTCCACTAAAACAGGTCACAAAAGGCAAAGCTAAGGTTCACATCAGTTTCGTCACTCGAAAGCGATGTCAGTAACGGGCGAGCCTAGGATTTGAACCCCGCACTTACTGATCCGCGGTTGTGTATCTTACTGACGTCGCCACAGGCTTCAGCCTAATACAAACCTTAGTTAAGCACCAATGGTCATAACTTATTCTCGCCTGATTTCATTTCTGTATTTGTAGCCGCAGTTCTTCCTATTCTGAATCATAAGTTGTTTTCCTTCTGCTCTTTACGAAAAATTTACTTTAAATGATGAAATCTCTTGGCCATCATATCAGTATCATGAATCAATTCAGTCTATTGCTGTCTAGTGTTGCTTCAAGCCAAATTGCCCGCCTTTGCTTTAATTTTCGCTTTTTCTCCATTTTTCAGATGAGAGAACTCTCGACTTTACGGTGATGACTTATTAAACATACAGCAGATCAACAGTAAACAGCTCAACTGTTAACAGCTCAACTATAAACAGCTCAACTGTAAAACAGCTCGATAGTAAACAGCTCAACAGTAAACAGCTCAATAGTAAACAACTCAATAGTAAACAGCTCGACAGTAAACAGCTCAATAGTAAACAGCTCAGCATTAACCAGCTCAACAGTAAAAAGCTCAACAGTAAACAGCGCAGCAGTAAGCAGCTTGATAGTAACCAGTTTCACGGTAAACAATTCAACAGTAAACAGTTTTACAGTAATTAGCTCAACAGTAAACAGCTCAACATTAAACAGTTTTATTGTATTTAGCTCGACAATAAACAGCTCGACAGTAAACAGCTCAACATTAAACAGTTTTACAGTAATTAGCTCGACAGTAAAAAGCTCAAGAGTAAACAGACCAGCATTAAACAGCTCCATAGTAAACAGCTCAACAGTAAACAGCGGAACAATAAGCTCAAATGCCATTAAATTATTAAATTAAGACTGCTGAAAAGTACAGTATGTGCGACGCATTTTAATACGTTAACTTTCATGTTTTGGGCTTGCTGCTTTTTACACGAAAATTGACGTTGCGTAATGTACACCATCTAATAGCTAACTCAATGCAGGGTGTAACGACACGACTGAAAGGCCATATATCTTACACAATGAATTCACACAACTGATCACTGACGCAGAACCTCTCGTTCCTGTGCTGTCATTCTCAATTGATCATCATTTAAATCCATTCACACCATTTAACAAACCATCACATGCAGGCATGAGACTGAGTTTAGGTTCTGGAAAATTAAAGAATACAGAAGAGGAATGAAAATGCTAATTAGGTGGCCGTAGGCTTCTACTAAATTCTTGGCTCACATTGTAAGCACTGAATGATATATGGTGATGGTATTACTTTTAATGCGCCTATTCTAGCCCGGCGATATTGATATGGCCCGTATTGGTTCTAGTTGACCACATCATTATAAATATGTTCTAATAAAATAGCAGTGTCAGGAGACAAAATGTTGAACATAGTCGCAATTTTCTGGTGCCACTAGACTCTTGGGTGAGGGTGTGGTCTGAGATAGTAGACCCCCTACATACATTGTACAGAATTAAACTCTAATTCGGCTTTCTCAACTTCATGCACAATTCTAGTGTTATAATATATGTTATACATTTGCTTGCAATTCGGATAATTAGAAACCGTGGCCAGAATTGTTTTATTCTATTTGAATGACTTCGTTAGTTCTGGTACAATTCATCACTAGATGTACCCGCGTACAAAAATGCACATATATAATAAAAATGGTCACTTAAAAAGTGGGTAGAGCCAGCGGCGATGTCGGTTTTATATTCGACCGCGGATCAGTATGTGCGGGGTTCAAATCTTGGGCTCGCCCGTCACTGACATCGCTTTCGGGTGTGGAAACTGACGTTAACCTTAGCTTTTTTCCAGCTTTTTAACTGAGCCTGGATTTGAACACCAACCTCTCAATGCTAATGCGGATGTTCCACCAATGTAGGAATACCTTACGCCTATTATTAAGAAATTAATATCCAAAATTACTTATATAAGAAGACTGTGTTTTACCTAGAAATTACAAATACGACGCTGCTATTAAATTTTTATTTATACAAAAATTAATTATTATCAGTGTAATTCTTAATTTTTCGTTTCAGCATTAATAATGTGCATTAACAATAACAAGCTTATTTTACTATAATTTCTTTATTTCATTAACTAATATAATCTATTTATTTCTTATAATTAATATTATACTCGTCAAATGACGGAGCTGTAATTACCGTTACCATTTAAGAATTAAAAATACGACGCTGCGAATAAATTTATAGAATCAAATGACATAGCTGTAATGAGCGTTACTTCAGACAGACAGACAGGAAGAACTGGCTTAATCTACATGTAATTTAGAATTTTAAAAGATGTATAATAAAGCAACGTTAGACTACCTCGGACAAAATATCTTTAGCATGATATAACTTATAGTTATAGGGCAATAAGCTTGTTCTTGTTGATGCATATTAGTAAGTGCTGAAACGAAAAATTAAGAATTACACTGATAATAATAAATTTTTCTATAAATAAATAAGTATTCGTTAGAGAACAGGAGAGCGGTTCACTGTAGTTTCTGAATTTAAGCTAGAACCGAGAGCGGCACTAGTAATCTATCTCCAAGGCGAATGCTTATTTATTCAAAGATGCAGACTTCTTTAAGGTATAGTTAAAGCAGCGCCCTTTCGACTGCCTTAAGTCTTAATGGTTTAATTGATAGTGTGCTCTTTCTGGAATATGAAAGTTGTCTCTGAGTTGAAATATGGACCTTTGATCCGTCGTTTAAGAGATATCAGAGAGAAAGAAGTAATGAAATTACAGATTATGATGCTATGCTAATTAATTATTATATTAATAATTCGTCTTAATGTTCTCTTACAACTATTAATATATTATTGAACTTAGCAGAGTATTCTTTGGACAGGTTTTCTGGATTTTTTGAATATGCACCGTTTTTAACTTTATTTTTGCTAACTGGCTTGGATTTGTCTCGATAGTGCTCGATGTTGTCATGGACGACAGTAGCATTCTAATTAGTGTTATATTATGCTATTTTCATAAAAGGCGTGAGATGGTTTTTAGCAAGCAGCATGGTAGTACATGTATATTCTTGAACCTATCTAAACTTTCATATTCAAAACTTGACTAAAACTTCGCTGAGTATAAAATCTTTTTCAATGTTCTGTGGATAATCTTCTATTCCTCTTTGCGACAATGCTTAAAGTAGATGAATGGTTTACTTGATAATCTGTTCCATTATTAGTTGACATTTCTATTATTTGATTCAAAGCAGCATTGCACGGCTTGAGTCTGTAAACAAATCGTCTAGAGAGGAATAAAAGACAGCCTTGGAATTATTAAATTGCTTTAACGTTAGTCAGCGTTTAGATTCACATAATTCAATACAGCTCCTTTTTTATCCTATGCATCAATATGCAGCTAGCAATACAAGGGCAGTATCTTAAGGCTATCGAGGAGTTTACTTTTATTACATTATTCAGGTATACGAGTAAATTCGAACCGATGAAGATAAAATTCGTGCCTTTCCAATAGGGGGGGGGGATTTAGAGCAATCGTAGTTGCGCGCGAATAGAACGAAGATTTTATATATATATATGTATATATGGCTCCAACATAACAAACAATACAACATTTTAAAAAAGCAAATAAACCAACATGAAACAATGCACCACTAGATAGTTGAATAACTCGGTGCACATGCATGATTTACAATAATTGTACTGAGCAATAGTTAGTCAGATTAGGATGTGCATGTGATAGTGACATATGTTAATCTATGTCGTGCCAGGTTAGTATTTTGTGGGTGACTACCATGGAAGACCTAGTACTGATCGGGTGCTTGGAATGAAAATAATTCTGATTGTGTTGAAAGATTATTCTTAAATCCGCGCTGGCTGACATCGATGTGACAACATAAAGCAACGATCACTAGTAACAATGGAGAGATAGAAGGAAATAACGAGAAAAAACAGAAACTAAGAAAAGAAACTTTTAAATACGTTTGTTTGTCATGTGTATAACTATATGATAAAAAATAGACCGGTTAGAGTGGGATCAAAAAGATCAAAAAGCAATTAGCGTATTAGGTCTACAGTCTTTCATGACAATATTCAGAATTTTGAGGCCATTGCAAATTTGTGAAATCTATTTAAAGAGATAAATCCACATGTAGAAACTTAAAAAAACATCATTGTCTTGTTCATAAAATATTCAATGGATAGGGCGAGCACTAGATTTGAGCCGCCAGTCTACAGATCCGTAATCATACACCTAACTGATATGCTACCGGTGAACTGCTCTAACAGTGCGAATAATGCAAATTAAAGCAAGAAGTTTCTTCTTCTTCTTCTTCTTTAGTGCACTGCCAAGTGGCAGGTTCAAGGTACATATTCATTCTGAGAGTCGGCTTTCTCGCTCCATAAGAGCACTCTTTACGCTTTAGTTCAATGAAGTTCTTTACACGCAACAGATTGTTTGCGGTTGCCCTATTCTGCAGTGATCCAACCGCACCCGAGCACAACACGGGGAGCACACCCGAGCACAACACGGGGTGCGTGCGGGAAGAGTATGGGGACATAAAATATTTGAACTAGGAACAACGGCCTGCATCCAGGTCTAATCAGGTATCAGCATATGATTCTAAAGTCTTAGTCACATTAAATGATTTAAATAATTAACTAAATTCAAGGAAATATTCAATTTGAATTTTAAGTTAAAATTCCGTTAAAACTAGTATCATTTGACGTTGCATAAATTCTTAAGTTTCTTGATTTCTAACAAAGTACGCTCAAATAGTAGTGTGTGTAGAATATCAGATAATGCAAGAAAAATTCGCAAACAAATTAAAAAATTAACCGCCTAGCAAACGCAACTTAAACATGTTCTTGTAGAGTGACAAATAACGACCTAGATGATGCTTCACTATAATCTGACTTTATAATCTTCATGAAACGTGTTAAGTCTTTTAAGAGTCATATTTTTAGTAAAGAAGTCGGCGTAAAGTTGTGCGAAGCACCGACTACTCTATGACAACAACTGTATGTCTTCAAGGCTGAACTGATGGCGTATGTGTCTAAATCTAGTTCAGAAAAAAGCTTGATCAAGATCTTGATCAAAACTGGGTCACGTGAATAAAACAAATAAACTGTTAAAGTGTTACACTTTATGAATTGATTTAGTTACGCAGTACACAGAGTGCAGTACTACGCAGGGCTTAGTTTAGGCTTTCTCATTGACTTTTAACGCAATAAATTATTTTAATTTTTACCTTGCTAATTTACTACATACAGTGTATGTGTTTTCAAAAACCTCTGTATCAAAACAACTGTTTGCGCTGATTATGTTAACAATTAGCCTATTGCAAAAACACACTACGTCTTTAATCTATATAAACGGATAGAAAACTTCTAATTATAATTGCATCAACATGTACATGATTAGTTATATACAATACTTAATCGTCGCAACCAGTGTTATTTTAATTGTTAACTATAATTATTTGAAACTGCTAGCGTGCAGTTATCATGTTTATATATTTACATTTAGATTGATTTATTGATGTATAATGAATATACGTGCACTTTGCACGCACGAAGAGTCGCTCGCTGTAGAAGGCGACTAAAGCACTGATCCAAACCAACGTCAGAAGGGGCGTTCTGTCGGTGAGCGCCATGGCTCCAGAAATTACTACAAAAGTTTCTAAAGCGAATGAAAGTGATTATAGGGGATTAACCGATGATAGGGTATGGGACAGAAAGGAGTGGAGAAAGTCTATCCCGACCTTAGTTAAACTGGGATCAAAGGAAGGATGATGACGATGATGATGACGTATATATTGCATCAAATTCATTAGCTAATCAATAAATTTACTAATGAATATATTGAATTCAACCAGGCCAATGTGTAGAAGGAATTGAATTTGACCTAATTACTTCAAATATGAGTTAGTAATCCAAATATGTAACAAATCAAATGATTTCTGTCGGCTAAACCTAATTCAAATAGGTAACAAATCAAAACATTTCTGTCGTCTAAACATAATATGATAGATGAGCTTAGCTAATGGTTAGTCAAGGTTTGTTTTGTATGAAATATTTTGAAGAATGCCCGAGTCTTTTCAAAATGACAGATTTCTTACTCTACATTCTGTAGCGCCCGTTATACTGAGATATATTTGGCATTAGAGAAAATTGTAAAGCTACTAAACCATTCTACTAAAAGTCCATTGCACTCGAGAATCTCTATTGAAGTTAAAGGCAAAATAATATCTGAATGAAAAGGGAGAAAAATGAAGGAGTCGATGAGCTTTTTCACAGCATCGCTGTCACCCGTGTAAGACTCAACTTACTCCTGTAATGTGTCCTACCTTACTGCGTGGATCCAACTGATGATTTTTAATCTTGACTTGAATTATGGAAAAAACCGCCATTTTCTTCGAATTTGAAACATTTAGATTATATTATTTGGGCAGATATGAGACGTATCGGTAGTCCGAGGCCGAAACCATCGGATGTCAATCATTTGAAAGAAGCGTTACAAGTTATCTTTAATGAGCCATACTAAGCTCCATTCAATAAGGCACTACGCACGTTACCGGAAAAGTTGCAGTTATGCATTGCGGTTGAACGTAGATACTTTGAACTTTACTTCGTTAGTATATTTTGAATTAAATAACCAACCGGTACTTTTGAGATCTAACTAAATATAGTAATTTAAACATATTCAAAATGAAATTTAGTAGTGAAGAGCAGAGCTATTGTGTAACAAAAGGGTGTAACTTGACATTCATTTAATCAATTTCAATTAAATCTGGAGCCCAAGGAATTACAGTTGGACCAGGAATGGTCGCTTTTGATTGATTGATTGATTGATTGATTGATTGACTGATTGACTGACTGATTGATTGATTGATTGATTGACAAACTGACTGATTTAACGATCGATTGATTGACTGATTGATTGATTACACAAACCATTGTCCCTTGAAGTAATAAGGGAATCATGCCAATTGCGCGTCAAACCGGCTCAAACAGTGGGGCTAAAAATACTGTAAAAGTAGAGCTTTTTTTATTTATGTTGTTGTGGATATTTGATATCATACTATCGCTCTTTCTACTTAGGTTGATTCTGTAAGTTGATAAGAGGTTTGCGCAGGGCAGCATCGAAGAGGCATGACTAATAATTTTTTGTGCATGTCTGTAACGCCTGTCGTACTTCTGCAACACTAAATTGTGGTTTTTTCCGTTAGCTATGATGCACCAGTTTTAGACCAAGCTTATATAAACGAACCATTGCATATACATTCGCCCAGAAGCATGATACGTACAAACATACGCACACACACACACACACACACACACACACACACACACACACACATATATATATATATATATATACATGTATATATATATATATATATATATATATATATATATATATATATATATATATACTGTATATACTCAAAAACATGTATATATGACCATTTATGCGTTTGCAGCAGAACATATTGTTATTGCGTTGTTGTTGTTATCATTATTATTATTATTATTATTAATTGAATCAATTAATAATAATAATATATTACTATTATTAATAATAATTATTATTATTTTGGCGGTGATTCAGCACAAATTGATCAAATCGTTTTTATCAAACCACAGTTTCTTTGCACCCGGAGTTAAAAAGGAATAAATCAATCTAGCAATCAATCAATCAATCAAATAATTATTATTATTTTTATTATTATTATTATTATCATTATTATCATTATTATTGTTATTATTATACCTGTATTATTATTACTGTATTGCAATTATCGATTATTATTATTATTATTATTACTGTAGTATGATTATCGTTGTTATTTTTATTATTATATTATTATTAGTAGTAGTAGTAGTAGTATTATTATTGTTGTTGTTATTACTATCATTGTTGTTATTGTTATTTAAATCCTCGACATACTAATCTTTACTTGCTAGGGTAGCAGTCACTGAACGAGGTCTTCAACCTCAGTGCAAAAGTGACAGAATAACAGTTTCAAGTATAGTACGGACAAGCCTAAACATCAGCTGTTGAATGGAGAGACCTCAGCGAGAAATCTCTGTGTTAAACTGTTCGAGAAAATCCTTCAAAAATCTTGTTCAGTGATTGGTCATTATAACAAGAGCCTAAGTAGGCATTATATCATAATAACTCACCTAAACTTCTAGTTTCAAATAGCCAAATTAAAAACTTGATGATCGACATAAGAGCAGCTTCCAAAAACCGACGAAATTACTGTTAGCTTCAAAGCATTTCGAATAGTTCTTCCTTACTAAGAATTCAGATAAATTGGTTGTTTATACAGTAATTAGTCATACTAATGCAAAACAAATTTCTCCTTATATCTAAAGCTTAAGCAAAAATGGCAATAGATGGATATGCGATACTTTTACTTACAAGGCAACAACCTAGAGTTCTTAAAGCTACATCATATTAAAGGTTTTTATAGCTATATCATATTAAAGGTCCTTAAAGCTATAGAAAATTGAAATTGACGCAAATTCTAAACAGTCTAATCTCATTGACAAGTAATGGTACGGAAAGATTTTGATCAACCGGCAGTTACTCTAACACAGTTTTCACAATTTAGTATCAACTTTCAAATTGTAAAATTATTTTAAATAATTTTATATTATATTAAGTTACTAATAAAGTGTATTTTTATTTTTATTTATTCAGATAATATTTAACTGGAGTTGTAGATTTAACATTATATTTTACTCACTCTTAAACTCAGAAGCACCTTACGATGGAGTCATACCTACTACTAGCAGCTAGTACTCTGATCATCGCAGTGGTCTACAAGCTAGTGGCGGGTGCACGAAGAGACCCAAAGCAACCACCGTCACTTCCTAACCTTCCTCTGGTCGGGTCACTTCCTTTCCTGTCCGGGATCGATGACCTGCACGTATGTTTGAGAGATAAAGCCAAGAGATATGGAAATGTCTACGGGATTTTCGCTGGTAACAAGTAAGTGTAGAGTGAATTTATGTCAGCAACATCGTAGGCTTTTTTATTGTCCTGAATGAGCCAGACAATGTACATGTATAGTGCGGGGTGAATTTTACATTTAGTACACTGTGTAATATAAAAAGTTAAAACAATACTGTAGAGAATTTAGAAACGATTTATTCAGAGGCTAAATTATTTTCGTATTTTTTAAATTTTAATTTGCCTTAGCACTCACAACATTAGATATATTTCGGCGGTGTTTTCAGTATACTGTGATAAGGCCCTTAACACTCGTAAGTGATTGTGTATTATTTAAATATGAGATAAATTCAAATAAGAGATGATATACAGTGTGTATGGGATTCAGTATGTGCGGGGTTCAAATCCTTAGCACGCCCGTCACTGACATCGCTTTCTAGTGAAGAAACTAACGTTAACATTAGCTTTACCAGCTTTTATGGATTACTTGATTGATTGAATATGTAACCATCAGGTACTCCGTGGTATTGGTTGGTAAGGAGGCACTAAGAGAGGCGCTTCTCAAGAAATCTGCAGATTTCGCAGGAAGGGGAGAATTTTACTCAGATAAATACGTACTGAATGTGGAGCGAAGAGGTTTGTTCAAATACACAGTAGAGTGTAGACTAGTTAGATCACTTCCTCTGTAATTAAATATTAAAACTGTACTAGCATTTTATTACGCGTGTTCTCTCGTTTCTCTAACAATTAATAACCTTGATCATCAGAATATTTACAGAATACTTTCTGGATCAATCATTCACTGGCAATACCAGTGAATGATTGATAGTTTTGTATGGAATGTTCACAAATATTCAAATCTTACACAGTTCAGAACTCATCGTTACGCCGAATAGGCAACACTCTATTCGACAAGAATAGCAACGACCAAATGGAATACAAATAGTAATACATATACTAATAAAAAATACTAGTAAATATAGTAATAATATACAAATACTAATGCAAATACAAGTACATATGATAATCGAATAGCATATCTTACAGTATAGACTAGCTCGAGGTGCTGCAATGAGATGAATTAACGCAGTAATGTTTTCATAGAATTTTTTCGGAAGCTACTAAGTGGTGAAAATCTATTTTTGACATCTTTCAATGAAAATATCAAAAGAGAGAAAAAAGTCAGAAAAGAGGGGCGGGATTAGAGCAGTTGGTTAAGCTGCGCGTCAGTTGAACGAAGTTAAGCTCCATAGCGCCGGTTAGTACTTTGTGGGCGACCACTTTGGAAGACCGAGTGTTGACAGATTTGAAAGAAAAAAAATCCCGAGGGTGTTGGAAGGTTATTCTTAAGTCCGCGCCGGCTGCAATTGATGCGCCAACAAAAGGCAACGATTACTAATAACCATGGAAAGGAATGGAGGAAATACTGAAAACTACAAAAACAGAAACCAAGAAAGGAAACTATGTAGCACATGCGGTAGATCATGTGTGTAACTAAAGGAACAAAAAAAGAGTGCATGTTTCAAATCCAGTGCTCTCTCCGCCACTGATATAAATTCTAGATAAGAAACTGACGCAAAACTACATGTACTCTAAAGTATTTGAGGTGGGGGCTTCGTTAACGTGTGGTATGTGGCGGCCTGCGCGATGGGCTCAATTTGCTGATCTTAGGAATGCTTAGAAGTGCTAATAATCTGCAGATGGCGGATTAGTGTATAATTATGTACATTTGATCTACAATTTCTATTTAAAAATAGAAAATGAAGCTCCAAAGCCTTAACGAGAATGAACTTATCGATATATGTACTAATCTTTGCGATTCGACTGTATATATAATTATATGCAATAATGCTATAAAACAATAGCTGCAAATGGGATTATAAAGGAAATGGCGAATCGAATTCAATCAATTAGATCTCGTTCAACATTTTTCATTCAGGTATTTCAATGAAACAATACGGAGAACAGTACAAAACAAATCGTCAGATCACCATCTCGATCCTCAAAGATTTCGGTTTCGGCGACAATAGAGTAATGGAAACGAAGATCAGCGACGAAACCGAGGAACTCATTGGGCATCTAAAATCACTCAACGGAGCCGCAATCCACCCTGAAGAAATGCTCCAGCTCTCCAGTCTGAACATCATCTACAACCTGATCTTTAGCGAGAGATTCCATTCCGGAGACGCCACCGGAGCTTTTCTGATAAAAACTCTGCGTACAATTGCCGACAGCTACGATCCACTGCTGGACATCTTCCCTATCGTCAGTCACCTACCAAAATATCGCAAAATGCTGCAAGACTTGGCTCCGGTGGGAGAGGCGGAGGCAGAATTCTACCGCAAGAAAGTGGAAGCCTGCAAGCAGCTGACGGGAGAGAATAATTTCGTCAGGGAATACATAGAAAGAAGCGGAGCAACTTACGACGAGCATGAGCTCCTGTATATAATAAGAGACATCGTGATAGCAGGAACTGAGACGACTTCGACGCTGATCGGATGGTTTGTGGTTCTCGTGGGTAACGACCCTGATCTGCAGGAGAGGATTCAGAAGGAGCTCGATGCTGTGGTGACTGGGGACAGACTGCCCAACCTAGATGATCGTCCTCAGCTGAACCTGCTGGAGGCGACGATATTGGAGGTGCTGAGATATCGACCCATCGTGCCTCTAGCTGTGCCTCACACCACCCTCAAGGACACTGAGGTCAACGGGTTCAACATTCCAAAGGACACTATGGTGCGTATTAATACCATGCATTACATTGACACTGTGATACGTGTGTATCGATACTATGGGCCTAATTTTATACATATGTATGTATATTATATGCACCAATATTATATGTATCTATATTGTATGTGTCGGTATGCATATGTATATTACATGTATCGATATTAAAAATCACGGTATGCATCGATATTAAGGAACATACATGTGCATGTATATGCAGAGAAAATGTTTTATGTTTCAACACTATACACGGTAACCAATGACGACATGATATAGGCCTATTCGTGGGAAAATGAAACCTTTAAAATTTTGAGGATTGTTTAAATTTTATGAAATGAAACGAATAGTATTATGCTTTCTTGTGTATTTAGCAACGGGTAAGCTTTATAGAAATGAAACAACTAAATATAAATTTTATTGTCACAATTATTTCGCTATCCTTCAAATGTTTCGTAATTCGATATTGATTTATAGCATTTGAATATTTTTACTCAATTGACATATGCAAACTCAAAATTGTATGGCAAGATTAACCTTGGTTTCTAAAAATTTCTCATATTCTCAATATGGCCATTTTTAGAATATGATCACACTGAATCATGCCAGGATTTTTGTAGATATTGCTTTAATTTGTGAGAATTTCTGGATCTTATTATATAAATTAAAGCGATGAACTCATGTGCTTTTCTTCAGTTTCAATGGCTTATAATTAATAAAATCACGACCTACATCGAAATTACATCATCAGTGAACGACTGGAAGCATGTTGGTTCCATTGATATTCAAGATCACTAGTTCCTATAAAATAGTCTCCTTTTTTAAATTAATATGTCCATTAATCAATACTGACCGTTCAATATAAACATAATGGATATAATTGTATAGTCAATCATAATTAATCAATTAAGTAAAGCTAAGGTTAACGTCAGGTTCCTCACTCGGAAGCGATGTCAGTGACGAGCGAACCCAGGATTTGAACCCCGAACATACTGATCCGCGGTCGAGT